>JAQFYG010001168.1:0-20783 GCA_034694325.1 Entomobrya corticalis
ACTGTACCTTTTTGAATGTATGACCAATGCAATACATATTATTAGAGAACGCACCTTGGGCTTTAAAAAATGTATAATTTAAAATTGTCAGAGCGCTTGGTGCAGTGCCACAATCATCTAAAATTTCTATCGTCTTTTATGGGCACTAGTTAATTTAAATTTAGTAAATTTTCAAGTAAAAACTTATTCTCCTTTCTGATTCCTTTGTCGTTAAAACCGGTATTGAATTAATGATAAATTCCTTTCAGCTTAAAATCCATTTTATATGTAAAAATGTTGTATTCCGTCGAAAACCAATTAAAAACCTTAAAACCTACTCTAATCGTAAAGATGGAGGAGCCTGATGGTGTTGGCAAGGGGATCAATGATGTTGGAAAAGAGTATGATGGCTTTCAAGAAGAACCTGAATATGTAGAGGAGGAGACAAATGGTGTGCAAGAGGAAGCTAGTAGTCGGGCGGTAACATTTTTGCGGGAGCGATCAAAAGGTGTGGACGAGTATCTTTAAGGGTTTGTTGAATAAACTGTGGCTAGGGTAAAGGAACTCGAGAGTGTGCGGGTGGAAACAGAAGACGTGTAGGAGGAGCTAATACTGTAGGAGGACCTTGTTTTGGGGCAGGAACCATAATACAATATCACACCAACAAACAATATGATGTAATATAACAGTTTATGTAACGTAGAGTTTTGTCAATTAACTAATTATATTGTCATGGTTATATAACCATAACATTTATAGTCATGATAACTTCCCTGAATGCTGGTGTAAAATATCTGCAAATTAATCGTCTTTGGTCTATTATTTCTTTGTTATGTTTTATAGTTATTGATGAAGTATTTGATTTATCTAAACAGTCGGGGTTATATATCGCGGCATTATAAGTTATTAGTATACATATTTTATCTCATATGATTATCTATCATATACGTAGACTTTTCCAAATGTCATGGGATCTATTAAGTGGCAATCTTCGTGCTTCTGGAAAGATGTCGTATAAAATGAAAGTCAAAGGTAAACGCCAACAAACAAGACTTAACAACAGAAAATAAAATATTTGTTAACTAGTTTTACCTGGTATAGCTTTTGGCAATATTTCTAAAATTTTAAAAATATAACGCTGTTAATTGTTTGCAGCTCATACCTAATTTGTTTGAAATGTATTATACAAGTTGATAATAAAATAGCGACTTTATTGTAAGTGAATTGTAAAAATGATAATAACTCAGACTTTTTCTGTTTATAAGCTTAATACAATCACTATAAAAATTCAAACGTTTGTACTTGATGCCAAAATCGATATTAGAAGTCATATATTAAGTACTTAAAGTCAAAGGCAGACGACTTGTTTCAATGATTCTAAATTGAAAATTGGATGTCAGTATTTTTAAAAAACGATGCTACAATAAACAAGAGAAATTCTGAAAAGGAGTAACTCCACGAGCTTTCGGAAACAAGTGGAACCTATGTCTCCAAATATGAATTTTGTCTTAATTATTATGTTCTAGACCTAAAATAAGGTAGAGTTGCTGAAAACAAAACTTTGAAAAATTCACATCCCAGACCGGTAGCCACCGTTAAACACGGTGAGGTGTGAGAACGTTCGATTCTGGTAGACAAAATTCTTTAATGTTCTAACTTTACTTTACTGTACGTGAAATTCTAGACTTTTTGGCAGCGCCCTCATATCTCACCGGAGACGAAAATCAAAAACTGAATAAAACCCATCCGAAGAATTGTCCAAAGAGTCTCCCTCCCAAATCTCGAATAAAAACTTTCAAAACTGTCTAAACGAACGGGTATCCAAAATATGTCATATATCGTGTTTAGCGGTGGCTACTGGTCTGGGATGTGAGTTTTTCAAAATTTTGTTTTCAGCAACTCTACCTTATTTTAGGTCTACAACATAATAATCAAGGCGAAATCATATTTGGAGACATAGTTTCTACTTGTTTCCAAAAGCTCGTGGAGTTACTCAAAGTTCATTTGACCTATTATTCTTAAAAGCTGGCATTCGACAATATATTAGCCTTAGCCAACCACAAAGTTGTATTACAGATGTACATCATTCATTTTTGGTGACTGGATTGTAACGGTTTCTTCTGTATTTTATCATTTAAATGCTTAATTTTTTAAACCATACTTTGCAATTTATGGACTTTAAAATTTGCTATAATAATGAGTTTGCATAAAAACGGTAGGCCCTTAACTTTTGATCGTCCTAACAAATCTAGAATGGACATACCTAAATTTTTTAGGTAACACCCGTCATTAAAAGTAAATGAAGAGTTAAGAAATATTGCGTAATCAAATATGCAATATACTTTTACAAATTAAACTCATCGTAGATGTTTATCAAATAATAAATTTTATTAAATATATTTATTAAATAATAACAATATTTAGCATGCTTGCATATTTCAAGTACTGGCAAAATCATCATACTATAATCACAAAGACTTGTTTTCGTTAGCATTTGTTATATTGCCTTGAATTTTACAGTCATTGATCAATTATTGTTTGGCACATTTCAGAGTTATTGTTTAAAAATTTGATTGAATTCAGCATTCAAGTTTATATCTAGCAACTTTCTAAAATAACAATAGCAATAAAACAATTTATCCTTTTGAAGTTGATTATATTTTTGCATCAAACTTATTGACTTTCACTTACAAAAGCATATAATTTTGTGTATCATTTTCCAGTTTTTATTTGGCAAAGTGCAACATCATTTCTCAAATTTCTTGATTTTAAAAATCAAAAGATGTCTGGTAACAGGAAGAAAAAGGAAAACAACAAAATGAGCAAACCATTTCGCCGAAATATTGCTAAACAGACAAGCAAAGGAATTTCTAAACAGGTTAGTTTGTTATTAATTGATTTAATAAAAACAAAAACCAAAATTTTAAGAAGCATGAAGTTGGTTAATTATTTCAAAATTATTAATTTCTAATGGTGACACAGTCTACTCCTGCTTCCGAAGCCGGCCCTTCTGTGTTAATGGCAGTGCTGACCAAGTATTGCCTAATATGTAACCAGGTGAAGATAGTAAAACAAAGTTCGGAAAATGATAAAGATAAAATTGTTGAAAATAAGAAGAGCCAAAGAAAACAAGACATCCTGTTTAAGTTTCTCTTCCGCCATCTCCTTGAAGTTCCCGAAAAGGAATTGAGTGACGGATGGGAAGACGACAGTTTTCATGGGGCCTCTAACGCCAGTCAAGATTTATATCTATGTTCAAATTGTAGTCGGAAGATCAAAAACACCAGAGAAATACATAAAACAATGATCGAGTGTGCGAATAAAATAAAGAATAGTCAGAAGAAAATCCTGGAGGAAATGAAGCGGACGACTAAAAACATAAAAAATAAGAATGAAGTCAGGAAACGAAAAAACAAATTTGTGTCGAATTTGAAACAGTTTGTTAACCAAAGTAAGGTTTTAACTGAAATGCAAGAAATTTAGTTCAAGAATTATGATATTTCAGTACAATAAAATTCTTTTATAATTTCAGAAAATTATGAAACTACTATTGGTTCACTATTTCTGAACTCCGAAGATTACCGGGATGAGAAGAAGGTGATAGAGAATAAAGGATCTTCTGTTGTAAACACTAGCAACTTGGAAAATGGATACAAAGAACGAGAAGCTAGTGTTTCGAGTTCATTACAAAGTGGGCGTGGTTTTATGGAAGAGGATTCTAGTGACATGACAGTGGAAACTGTGAATATGTCAAATCAGCAAAATGGTGGAACATCGTCAAATGGTAGGAACGTGCTTACTAATAAGCGTTGCAAAAGACACCGAAGGCCTAATGGATACTATACTGAACTTGAGGAAGAGGAAAAGTCGGAAACTGAAATAAAAGAAAAGAAGGAAAATCCAGGACAAAAACGTAAAATACGAGTTAAAAGATGGAGGTGTAAACGCTGCGGTATATCATTTTTGGCAAAGGTCCTTCGTGATGAGCACTTGCGTCAGAAACATGATAAAATTTCTTCGGGACAAGACGGCTTGCTATATTGCAACAGAAAATAATAGATTTAAGGTTTTTAACAAGAGTATTGGAAATTGGATTGTAGCAATTTGAAAGATAAATTGACTTTATATGGTGGTAAACTTACTATTGGTAAAACTAGCCATTTAAGATATATATAAATGGCTATTTTGTAACAGGTTTGTGATAACACTATGAAAAAAGTTGCACATGAACTGAGTATTTGTATAATTATAGGTTATTTAAAACTTAATTGGCAAATATAGTTCAGAAAAATAGTTTATGTTTTAATGAAGAGAATAAAATTGTAAATTATAAACAATTACAGAGTTAGTTCAATTATGTAGTTGTATTTGTGAATTAGTATTTACGATTCTTATCGTTTAGTTTTTCTGAACTTGACCACGCCCTTTATCTTAAATCCTTGAATAAACGAATTGAAAAAAAGACTTCCGTGCTGTATTTTAACTTACAAATAAGCCAAATTTTATTGTAACCACTAAAACGAGCACTTCATTTACTTTAACATAGACCATCACTAAGCTAACTATTAAAAGTTTCACAGTAGATTTTTAAACCGCACTCAAAATGGTTTCAAAAGTAACCTCAATGGAACTACTGTCTCTAAACCTGAATCATTTTATTCAATCACACGTCTTCTTATATTCCCGACCCTTTTCTTGGTCCCCAACAGGTGGAAAGTTTGTTACCCACAAACCGTTTCCAAAATTAGTGCTCTGGCTTTTCATCAACTATATCTTACTTCCCTTTACTGCCATATTTCAAAGCACTTTTGTTCTTATTTGCTTGGCAAAAAATGTGTACGTTGAGATTAACATTATTCAAAAGTTTATTTTGATTGCGCAAACTCTTGTTGCATTTATGACACTTGGAGTATCGATTCAGTTCTATTTTAGAGCTGAAAACTGGGTAAACTACCTCAACAGCTTGCTACGAATTCCAAAAACGAAAACGTATTACTTGTTTCCTAAGAAATCTGACCTTTTCTTAAAGAATGGCTCATTAGACAAGTTTGGCATCTTATTATATTCATTGGCTTTTGGGTTTTTGTACACCGGTTTTGCGATCATACCTCTTGGAATTTTGCTTGAATTAGATGCGCCTTACCATTTTATAAAAATTGTTTTTACTAAAAGTATATTTGATAACATTTTGTTCTGGATATGTATAAACATACTCAGAGTTATTATACTTTCTTGTTGTGTTTTTGAATGTACAAATATAGGTCGTAACTATACTTTGTTTCTTTTAATCACACTTAAAGTCTATGGTGATCAACTTCAAGTTCTTATAAATTCTCCAGTTTCCAAAGAAAATATTAGGAAATATCAACATCTGGATATTTTATTTAAATTGGTTAGTCCGTCTATCGATACAAGTCAAAGTGTGAACTTAGGGCTTCTCTATTTGATAGAGATGATGTGCATTTCAATAAGTGTGCTGGGATTGGGAAAGTTACCGTTGCATTTTTACGTTGGAGTTCCTTTGGTGACTGCTTTTGGAATAGTTATAATAATTGTCAGTTGGCAAATGTCTGTCCTGGTGGATGACAAAAGCAAAAAGTTAAAACTCTGCTGGATAAAATCAATAGAGAACGAGAAAACTGAATTTTGCTTAAGGAGAAATTGTGAAAGTTGCTTTTGCAGAAAGGTTTTAAAAGGTTTGAGACTTATCTCGATTAAATATGGTAATATGGGAACAATGAAAAGTAGTACTAGAACTGCTTATTTGTATTCATTTTGGAAAGATACGGTTAGCTTGATTATTACTTTGAAAGACAAAGAACTTTTTAGAGATCTGTAGTATTATGATTTGTTTTGGTAACGTTCAACAGTAATTTTCGAAATTGGTTTAAAATCATCAACCACACTCAAGTCTCTTTTGCTTGCTCTGTTCGGAGATAATACGGTACACTCTCGCTGTAAGAACGTCTTTTATAAGAACACCTCTCTTTAAGAACCGGCTGCTGCACCGCTTTCAGTTTTGCGTGTCTTTTTGACTCTATATAAGAACATCTCTATAAACTAACACCTCCGTAAACGAACGGCTTTTTTCCGTACCTTTTGCGTAAATTATATTAAAATTTACCTCCGTATAAGAACAACTGGCTTTTTATTCTCCACATATGCACTTTACAGCCCCATATATCTTCTTTAAATTCGTAAACATATTGTAAGTTTGTTAACGTATGCCGCTTGTTAATATTATTACCCTACAAGAAAGTTAACCTACCCGTTGCTTGCTCGGTAACTGGACGGAACTGTGAGAACTGCAATTCAGTAATAAAAACAGCTCTCATATACCTGTACACTCCATATAAGCACATATGTTCTTATAGAGAGTTTTTCTGAATAAAAACACCTCCATATTATAACAAAATTTTTCTTCCCCTGGGGAGTTCCTATAGAGAGAGTTCACTGTATTGCAATTGCTAGTTAACAATATATCATGATTATAAATTATTTGAGTGCATATAAGGTTTTAAATCTATCAGTTTTTATGTACTAACCAATATGAGGATAATTACATTATTTAATAATGATAATGTTGTGCCAAAGAATTACCTTAACGTATGTATGAGATAGGTCCACATGTTTATATTTCCTTAGGTTAGGTGAGTCTATTTAAATATATTAACGACCACAAAAGTTTAAAAAATATAAGCATAATGTGATTAAACTTTTATGTTTTAAAGTTTGCTTCGGCAAACAAAGTAATTTTTAAAGCGACAATTTTTTGTATATGTTTTCTTTTCAAACATTTGTGTATAGAGGTAAAGTAAGACTTTTGAAATAAATTCTTTAAGATATCTTGATGCAAGTAAATGTAATAGACAAAGAAACAAAATACTTAAATCCTACATTCGTGGAAAATTGTTGTCCAAAAATCTACCGTACGCATTAATTATCGAAATTTCAATTTGTGATAAATTACTTCCGCGTGGTCTGAAAGGATATAAAAAATCATGAAACGAAATTAAAATCAATAAAATATTAAATTAAATAAGAACTGAAGATTATTTTATGTCTCATGAGTATTACCAAGTGCCAATTGGCAATGTGGAACCGATTCGATTACATAAAAGTTTGCTAGTCTTAGTTAGTGTTGGTACATTGCTCGGCATACATATCCTTTGACGCCAGTATCTTGACTTCCGGTCAATATTACATTTTAAAGTAAACTTTCGGAATAATATGGTACCCAACTTGTAGCACCAGGTGGAGTAATTAATATCTAATTTCAGAAAACAGACACTGTCAATAATAGTCAGATAGTGCTTCATAATATTGCAACATTTAAATACAATAAAAAGATATTATCAAAAATTTGATAAAACTAGGAAAAACCTCAAATTTTGTATTATCCTTTGAACCATGATTTGCAGTTTTTCAGCTGGACGTTCCATCTTCACTGAAATCTAGGGCCCCAGAAACAATAGTCCAGCAAAAAAGATTCTGGTCACCTCTGCAAATGTAAATAAAGTTTTTTCCGTCGACAAGGCCAGCCGGTTCTGGATTTGCCATAACTGCTTGAAAAGATGCTAAATTTTTCCAGTAGACATTGGATGATGCCATAATTATAATTTGTAGAACAAAAATAACAACTGGAAAAATGATAAAGTGTGACATGACAAAATATTTTTTGTACAAATGTAATGTTTTAAAGTTAGCCAATTAAGTCTTAGCTAGACAATGATATTTCAGTGTTTTTATTACAAAGTCTCAGTCTTTTTTCCGATAGCTGTATAAAATAAATTTAAAATTATTTTATTTCATTTGGCTGGTATTATGTATGTGGTATACCACAGAAGTGGCGTGACTATAAATTAAAGACAGGTTTCCTCTCTCTTAATAAAATTAACCATATAATGACCTTTTTTCCTGTTATTTTCACAGTTGTTGGAATAAACCGTTGAATAAGTAATTCTAGGCCCAAAAAATATGTAGTTTTGCGTCTTCTGTATACTTTTTTATATACGTTTTGCTGCAAATATTAGAAAATGCAGTCTCTCAGATGGTTGCTGTTGATGTATTCTTCAATAAAATCACTAAACTATCTTTTTAAATAGTTGTAACGTTTATTGAAAAATTATAAATTATAATAAATTCTGTATGTTGCAGTCAAGAAAAGTGTTTGTCTAAAAGTCTTCCATACGCATTGATTATCAAATTTTAATTTGTGATTCAACTGGTGCCTCTTGGTCATCCAGAAATAATAAATAAATTATTAAATCAACAAATACCGACATAGTCAAATATAAATTTTCTAAATTTTGAGCATTAACCAGTGCCACCCGGCAACGTGGTGCCGAATTCCACATTGTAAATACTCCCAGCCTTAATGAATTTTGATGAATGGCACGACACACATATCCTGTAATACCAATGTGCGCAATGCCACCCACAATCGTATATTCTATCACACTTTCGGAATATGGAACCCAAATTGTAGCTCCAGGTGGATATATCAGTATCTTATTTCAGAAAAGTTTAGTATAGTTTGGAAGGCACAATTTTAAATTACAATAAAGGTTATGAAAAATTGAAAAAAGCTTAGTTAGATGCACCTTAAATTTGGCGTTGGTTTTTAATTCACTATTAGGCATTTTGCAACTGGGTGTACCATTTTCACTAAAGTCCAGAGCTCCAGAAACGGAATCCCAATTAACAAGATTATCGTTTCCTTTGCAAACGTAAAGAAATTTTGTTCCATCGACGAGTCCAGCCGGTTCTGGGCTTGCTATAACGGCTTGGGAAGGGCTTACATTTTTCCAGAAGACATTTGACGATTTTATGGATGTAAATCGTAGAACCAAATTTATACCTGACAAGAGGCTTATCTGTGACATTTTGATTTGGTTATTGTAAAGTTAATAATTTTTATGAAATCAAATATTATCGTAATGGTATGCCAAAATTATATTGAAAAGAGTAAACACAGAAGAAGCACAAGTAAATTTTTCGTTCGTTTTTATTGAATGAGTCGTGTCAGTTGATAAATCTCATAGTTTTGTCTTCATGTTTTACAATGACCAGTTAATATGGGAATACACTACGTATATACTACCTATACAAACTAATTGACCCAGCAATGATATGTTTTGGTATTTACACTAACGCTGAGATATTTGTCATTAATTTGGTATATTTACGAAACAGAATGGAAGCTTCAAGTCCAACGTATCACTGTTTTAATTTCCGCCCTTCCCCATCCGGCAGAAGCTCGACTTCTCATGTTATTTCTGCGCTGTTTTTTGTTTTTTACATTTTTGTTCAATTTTATTACGAAGATTTATTTATTTGCCCACAAACATATAAGATTAGGGAACGCCAAGGCGTGCCTGGCGTGTGTCACCTTTTAATAAAGCTTAAACTGGGATTTACGTACCTATGCTAGAGATCTGAAAGTTTGTACATGGAGGTTATCGATGACGGAAAATTCAATGAGAATATTCACTTGACCATTTGATTTTAATTGACCCCAGAGGCACGGAGTCAACCGTATACAGATTTAGCTAGAGAGATCAAATTTGGCATATAGGGGTTTTAGATTACGGGGAATGAATGCCTACGGGCACTTTGATACTTAAATGGGTTTTATTATTTATTCTTTTATGCTTGCATGCAAACAAAAAACAACGTTTTTTTGCGATCGATCTTCTTGGCCTTGACAATTATATTTGCGCACAGCGTATATGATTTAGAAAGTAGAGTGGCGGGTTGTTCCGTCTGGTCGCTTGCATACGTAAGCTTATAAAAGTTTTCAATACTGAATAATACATGCACTGACTGGAAAGCTAGAAATATGTATATTGTGGGGGTTATTGGTGACAAGAAATTAAATGATATGTGTCTCGTGACCCCAATCCTATATTGACCTCCATAGGTCATGTGTCTAAAACTTGTAATTGAGGCGTTATTAATAACTGGGAGTTCAATGGCATGGGTCTCGCGACCCCAGTACATAAGTTGACTTCTACTCGTCACACGTGTATACGCATTTGTTAGTGACCTTCAACTCAGAACGTGGCGGTTTTTAGGGAGAATTCAATGGCAAATTAAATTTTTCTTAGCATTTATAATAATAGATATGCAGCTGCGCGTACTTTGAAGCTTAGCGGGTTTCATTTTTATAAGATTGTTTTATACTTTATATAACACTATATAAAGTAATGCGATACAAATGATTTGCTACAAACGTAGTCTAAATTTTACAATGATTTGACCATGGAGCATCACAAGCCTGCTTATCAAATTTAAACCAGAGACCTTCCGCACAGCTTCCTATCCCACCAAATGTACCGTCCTCTCGACAAAAATAAAATTTATTGCATTTTCCAGGATATGACGTGAACTTGGGAAGACTGGCTCTCATTTCAATATTATCACATACCGGAACAGTTTCACAATAGTCACACCAACCAAGGTCCTCGTCAAAACATAAATCTCCGGGGCATGGCATATCAACAAAATATCCTGCTTCCTGACAAGAAATGAATTTGTTGCAGTTACAAGGATTCCGAATGTCTCCCCCAAAGCCAGGTGGGCAGATGTTTGATGAAACGAAATCTGTCAGTAGCTGATATATAATTTTAAAATACAAACAAACTGGTAAAATATGTGAAAAAACCTTGAATCTGTTATTTTAAGATAAACGAGGTATGAATTAAAGTTTTACCATTAAAACCAAAATTTGATGAAGGTGATTATGTACAAACTTGATTTCCATGTCGCTTGAAATATATATTATATAATTAACCTTTTAAAGCGTAAAATGCAAAATAGTTCATTGAAAAGTACAACTTATAAATAAGAGATTTCAAAGAAACTTTTCATGCGATTGAGAACTGATTAAACTGATGTTTGGTGAATTAAATGAAATGAATTTTGACAAAAAATTAAAACACACTTATCTTCAAAGTTTTGGTATTAGCAGTCCATGACTGATTTTTAGCAAATCTGCCTGTACGTCAGTAGAACATAGTTACATTGTATTATTGCTTTATCTCTTTGTAGCTTGTCAGTTGATGCAAATCCAGATGGTGACACTTTTTACGGCGTCATTTACTAATCCGCTTGGTATTTTTAAATATCTTATCAACAGAATAAATGCTAAAAGCTTAAACATGTCATTGAGCTAATCCAATTAAGCTATTGTAAAATTTTTGTTGCTTTGTTTTGTTCCAATCACAAACGAAGGACATTTTGTTTATTTATTTGACTTTTAACACAAAAAATGGCAATTTCAGAAAAAATAAAATTAACAGGACATTCGAATAAATGGAGGATGTGTTCCGGGTGTTTCTGTAATTAACCACACATTAAGTTTATGATGAGGATTGTTGTTTTGTGACTATATTTTATTTTTAAAGTCAATTGACGTGAATATTTTATAAGAAAAAAATTAATGGGTTTCCCAGCTAAAAAAACAAACCAGCCAAAATTTTAGCCTGAAATTGTTGGCATTTTTTTTAAATGCCGTATATTCTTCACCAATTTGAGTAAGTATTCGTAGAGCGGCTTAATTTTCCTTTGGAATGCCATTAATATCTAATAAAATAATGTGAAGTGAGCTTAAATATATTGGCGGCATTAAATTAGCAGTACAGTGCTAAGCCAACTCTGACAAACCTCCAAAAAAATGTTGCATATTAATCTATCCTGACCTCGATATTCGCGGAGATATAAATAGGATTGGTCCCAATGTTTGGTGACAATTACGTTTCGCTGACAATTCCAAAGATTTTGCTTAAGTTTTATAGGATCGCTTAAAATAGTTGCAAGATTTATGTCACTTATTGTTAGTCCTCCGGGCTCAATGTTGGAACATTAGCCATTACAAGCCCATTTGGGATTTGCGGTTACTTGATTGGTTGATTTTTTTAGAACAAGAAACACTTTAATTGACGGGGAGTTTGAAATTTCGGGAAACCTTGGCCACCCTTGTCGACGAACAAATTTTATGACGTTTGCCTCGGTTTTGAATGAAATGAAAATCATGATTTTGTTTTGGAGATACCGTCTTTTGTAGGGATCTTGGGTCTTGATTTTGCTAAATGTGTACGGTATTTCTGGTTGGGGCATTAACTCTATGTCAAATGGTTGTAAATATTTGGTATCTGCTTAATGTGTAAAGGATCAGTTGGTTTAGTTTTTAAGCTGTGAATTTGCTAAGTGTAGGTTTGACGGGTTTACTTCAGGGCCATTAAAAAAGATTTCTGGAGAAATTGAGTTGAAGATTTGTAGATTTTTAGTAAAATTTGGAGTACTTTTAGTTTACTTGATTGGAAAGGGAATTAAGTGAGTAAAGTTGAGAAAATATTGGCCAGCAATATAAAAAACAATAAAATATGTTTGTTGGAACTATTTTGTTTATAAATTGAAAACAAATAGTTGAATAATCAATTCATAAGCTGGTTAATTATGTTCAGAAAGGTCAAGTTTCCAGCAAAAGAAAATATGCGTACTCTTAAAAACGTAGTTTAAAGCAATGACTTGTTAAGTTAGCAGCTTAAAAAATTGCTTAGTAAAATGCGCATTACGTTATTTGAAAATTGTTAGGTCCAACGTTTTTGCGATTAATTTGTATGAGTTGCTTAATTTTTTGGATACAGTTAAAGCACAAATTAAGATAACCAAAACTTTATTAAATTTTCTTTCTATATGATTTCTAAATGCCATTTTAATGTTTAAAAGCCACATGAAAATAGCAAACAAATGCTTATATCCACGGTCATCTTGGTCCACCAATGAATATAATTAGTAGTTAGACATTCATACATGTCTGTCACAAAAACGTTTTCTGGCGTCATATTATGCAAATGGTGTACCAGCAGGTGCACCACATATAACAAGCCTGTATTAAACTTTCGATACCGTACAGTTCCAGGAAATGCAATAGTGTGGAACAATATAATGATGTATGATGAAGAGTAATTCTGAATGCATTTTTAATGTTTAGACTGGACTGTTATTGCAGTTTTTGGTGGTTCAAGAAAATATTTGAGTAAAGCTGCCAACGAGGCCAGTAAAAAACAAAAAAAAACTAGGAAAAGATTTCTCATCTGATTGACGCAGAACATAAATAAAATCATTACTGTCGTCAAAACATCGTTCTCCACCAACTTATTTTACTCAAAGCCGTATTAGTTTGCAAATTTGGCCTTCATGTTTTGTTTTAATATAAAAATGCTTGGCAATTTCATATTATTAGACGGCTATATTTCAAGGATTAGACAACGATAAGATAAGTCATAAGTGCCGATGAGATATTTCATTAAAGTTGGCAATAGAAATATTAATTTAAACATCAAACCCTATAACTATGTTTCAGCAAACAAAGACGAACAATAGTCACGCTAGAATAATTTTGTCAGGACTCTGTTATCGTCATTTAATAAAATTTTATGGGCAAATTTATATGAGTGTTTTTAGGAAGTGTGATTAGTCTCACGATGAAATAGGCATTTCCAGATATTTGAATTGAACAAATAGATTGATAAAAAACCGAATTTCAAGTAAATGCCAATTATTTGGCCAGCTCTCATAATTTGGGCAATTAGTCCTTTCTAATGTTTTTTGTCCAGAGATGGGCTGAGGTTTAATGTCTTATTTGAAAACAATAGAATGATTTTGATGTCATGAAAATTAATTGAAAAAAAATAAAGTCATATTTTCATTACCGACTTGACGTTGTCTTTAAAAAAAGTTTACCATAAAAATCTACAAAGAAGCTACAAATTGATATTTTACAAAGTCAGATCGTGCTAACTATAGTGGTATCAAACGTTAGAGTGAAGTGAAACTCTGTCCAAAAATTTTGCTAAAAAGTGTTTTCTTTCTTATACTTTAGTTTTGTCTAGATTCTACGAGGCACTCTCCTACTTTTAATGACTTGCTGTTTCCCTTCCTCGTTCAAATGAATTCACTTGTGAATTGCCATAGACTCTGGTTACCCAAGTGGCCTGCCAAATGTTGCAAGTGCAGACATCAGAATTCAATTACGATTTTTGTGAATGTTCCTTACATTTTCTATTTGTTTGTAACAGCTTAACGTAGTAATAAAATAGGAAAGCTTTCAAGTGTGTATCCACCACGTGCTAATAAGGGAATTGCACGGATATATAATATTTGCTAAAGTCCACAGGTTTTGCCGTGAAGTCACATAAAATAAAATGTACATTAGAGTCCTTCATGACAACCACTCACCATTACTCGGAACTGGATGTCAACATAAAGCTCCAGCAACTTGGGATTTACTTTATCTGATGGCGTAAGTTTTGCATGTTATATCAACATTTGTCCATCAATATTTTGGATAGCTCTTATTTCGAACTGGGAAATCGCCAAAAAGTCAGTATAAAAGATGTTTGAGAAAACTGTTCTCCATCAATTGTCAGCTACATCCTTATTTATGTCCAAACGTGTTTTTTCTGGCAAAGCTCCTGAAACATCTTCAACTTTAAAACGAAGTCCCTTATTTGAATTCTTAAGCTCATGGAAACTAATTAATTGCTTAACAATAGTGGTTGATCTTTTAAACCAAAATTGGTTTTCTAAACATTTACGAACTCCTTCAATAAGAAAAAGTATTGCACTTGCAAACATGCAGATACCAACAAGGATCATAATAGGAATTAATTTTTCCACCTCAATTTGCTCAAGATTTACTCTGATCCTATTTGTATTCAAAATTTTATCTACTTCCATGTTGGACCAGCCGTATGTAAGTGCAAATTTTGTCCACTCATTCTTTTTGTAAAAAAAACCCGCTTTTAATGATCCTCGAAAACGTTCCAAACAACCATTCCCGGTTCATTGTGTACACACAAAACAAGCTATTTCGGGTTTAAAATCTTTCTGGAAGTGTAAAGCATCTTATTTCGTAGTATTTGGAGTACCATTTTCTCACGTTTCTTTCTAATGAGTATATTAAATCTCTTGGTCTTAAAACTAAAACTTTACCCATAGAAAACTTTTTAACTAGCGCTTTATCACCAACTGATGGGAAGTAATGAAAGCTAGTATTAAGCAAAATGTGTAATTCGTCTTAATTTAAAGTCGTGTTGAAACATTTTCGTTCTCGGATTGTTTGGAACAGAATTTAATATTTTATATCCACTTGAGAGTGCCTCCTCTAATCTTTGAAAAGGCCTTGGAACCTCAGGCACTGATAAAATGCTGATTATTCCATTCCCGTAAAAGTTGCACACAAAAAGACCCAAAATATAGACGAGCAAAAAAAATTTTCCGATTTTGCTTGTAGGAAAAGAGACCAACTAAAATGCCCAATAAGTCCATCGCCGTTCTATATATAGAATCATGTCTTTTAAGAGATGTTTTAACTTCCAACGCCAGCACGAACAAAAACAGAGCCAAAAGTGTTATCCAAATTTTGTACAAAAACGGAGCCAACCAAACGGAAAAGTCCATTTGAAAGCTTAATTGGACCTTGGGTGTTATGCTACAGGACACAAAAAATGGCGCATTAAAATACGAGTAGTACAAACCAGTTTTTACGTACGCTTTATCTGATATATTAGCTGCAAAATTGAGTTCAAGATAATTTGGATCCTCCTTTTGACGATTTTCAGATGGAGAATGTTTATTGAACAAATTGTACAGTTGTATCGTTACATTTTGCACATCCTTAAAAGTTTGAGCTGTCATTAGCTCAAATTGTCCTTCACCTTTTTGTTGGTGATATGAGCTTGTTGTCTGAGCATATGTTTGATTTTCTCTTTTTAGACCTAAGTTTTTCGTACCGCATTGATAAGTTTACTATAAATTTTATTTGTCTTCTGTTACCTGAGAGTTCGTTATGAAATTAAACTGGTACAAGTAGTTGGCGGACGATTGATTGAGTGAGTATGCCGAAACTTTTGCAATAATCTTGACAGACCACCTCATACCATATTTTGGGGCTCCTTGTCGACGTTTGGTAGGGAAAAAGATTATTTTAAGGAATGGTGTCTCTGCATTTTTATTCCAAAAGAAGATTGTGGTGTCGTCTCCACAAATCTGATTTAAAATCAAAGAATAGGAAAATGGTTCTAATACTAAACGAACATTGCTTTAAAATGGACATTACTATTTTGTTATTACGAATTTCCCATAAGGATACATTACTAAATGAAATGGTTGAATGTGTTTGAATGGTTGATTGTTTCTGAAATTCTCTTTATGACCTTCTGTAAATGTCACGAACACTCGATTTTTAGGATTAATAAAATATTGAGCTGGAATCGAATGTAATATCACCTCGAATATTCCAAACTTCAAATTGTTTTGATTTATTAAAATTTGCTGAATAGATTGCAAAGACTTTAAAGAAGGCCAAGGTTTTTGGAGAGTTACTTTGTTTGTAATGTTTAGGCCGGCACAGATTGATATAAGAATAACTTGGTAGAGAAATGTTATAGCTGTTACATGTAACATTTTAAAAATTAATTATCCTAAACCAGTGTACAAAACAGTCAGTACTACGTAGTATTTTCGCCAATATCTTAAAATATTTTGTAAGTGCAATATCTTTCAACGTATAAATTTCGAAAGCTTTGAAACTACTTATGTTCAATATTTTGATGATCTTGAACATATGAAACAGTATAGAAAAGATATGGTATAAATTTAATTCTGGCAACTTAAAAAATTTTGTGGTTTAGATGTTTTCCTAGAAATTTAGTGTTTAAAGCTGTTTGCAGTATTATACTATTAGAGATCGTTGTTCCCGTATTTCTTTAAATAATGCAAGAACTCAATAGACATTAAATTTTTTATAAAAATGACCTACCATATTTCCAAACAAACAAACACTTACTGCTCCAGACTAGTTCGTCATTTGAAAACTGAACTTCTGCTTAAACGGGAATCTCTTGATTTGAATATAAATTGTTATGTTAGATTAGTTGGTTGTGCAACGTAAAATATGATACGTAGAGCAGTATGTTTTTAGATTGCGCAATCTGCCGAGAAGTTTCAAAAATTGCACGTTTCCAGTAGCTGCTACAAAATGAAATTAATGGTGGGTGTTTAAATGCAATTGTAACAGATAACTTTTATAATGAAAAGCAAAGCTTTAAAAATGAGATGGGGCTGTCAGTTATTAAAATTTCAGGAATTGTGGTTATGATTATAAATTTGACTATGGGTGTTACTGTTATGTGATAATTAACAATTAATTTTGATTTATCTTATTAAGTTTCTGTAAGTCCTATCGATCGATAGGCCATTCTTTGTTATTATTTGTGATAAAATTTTGAACAATGAATAAAATAAGACGAAAATATTAATGATGGTAATAAGTTGTCAGAGTGATCTGGTTGTTTGTGCATATATTGATTATAAATGTGTTTGGTCTCTATTTTCGTTGTGCTAAGTGGTTTTAAAGCAGCTCACTGCTCCTAAATTAGAAAAATGAAGCAGTTATGTGGTCAAAAATTATAGCGGCATTCCTCAGGCTCAGGCCCTGACGATTTTGTAACCAAACCGCTTTTGCGGTACAATAGGCTGAACTGAAATATAAAACTAATTGTTTCAAATTGAGATGACAATATTTTCCCAAATCCCAATATACAGCACATATATGGTCACACCAAGGGAGGTAGGTAAAAAATACGTAAATTACTCATCCGTTATGCCGCTTTTCATTTCTATGAAGGTAATTTTTGTTTTAAAAGCTGAAAATTTGTTTGTGTGTGGGATCACAATAGTCAGATAAGGATTTTCAAAAAGGTTTTCACTATTTAATTTTTGTGAACACGCAACAATACGGTTTAATTGTTGTGTTGGCCGTAGTTTAATATGAATGAATCAAAATAAAAATAACAAGCGTAGACCGACCAAACAATCTCCAACTTTCTACAACAAAGCTCTCAGTTCCATCTCACTAGTAGAAAAATGATGTTAGACGTAAAAATGAGTGTGCTGAGAAAAAACCTTTACTTTGTTTCGTTTAAAAGGACCAAAGATACATACATACATACATACATTCGTTTAAAAGGTATAAATAATTGAATCTGTCTAAAACATATTATATACGCCTCGTATATGTTATTTTAATATTAATAAATACCATTAGTACAAGAGACAAAATACGTAAGTATAAAATAAATAGCATGCAATCATATTTCTGAACATATCGAGTAATTAATAAAAGCTCACATAGTTTTTTTAGATCGATAGAAAGCTAACTTAAGCATAAATAATCATTACGTGCATGTTTATACCATATCATTTATTTAGCTTTTCAAGACTTTTACAATTGTAACAAATAATTATTGGTTGCTGTTTTTGCGAGGAGCCATATCTTCCTTCATCAGTTGAGTTCTTAAAGTATGACGGCAAAATTACATAAGAGGCATACAAACAAATGACAATCCCACCAACTGAATTTCATGTCAAAATTCCCTAATTTCCATGTTACTCTAAACAACTTTTTAGAAGACACCATGTGTCGATTCATAACACATTTGGCGCTGAGGGTCGCAAAAGGTCATGTGTATTATAAATAGTCCCTACTACCGGTAGTTTTTTATATGGGCATAGCTGCCCTTCTAGTTCTGTACCATTTACACATTGAACAGGATAAAACTTTTGTTTTCAATACATAATCAAGAAAAACAATTTTTTACCAACACCTCAATCTCTTTACATTAATTACCATTATTGATTACTTATAGTTTCTCTTTCCGATAAAGTAGAAGCCACTTGAGCCATTTGGTTTACCTTAAACGTCGCATTAACATGAATAAGAATTCGGATGCGACTGTCGTAAATGCTCCTTAAAATTTCTCTTTGTTGGTAATATTTTTAGGCAGTGATGACATTTGAAAGCGTTCTGGTGCGTGCCAGCTACGTGATTGTAGACTGACTCCACAGAAAGATAAGATTCGCTGAAATTTTCGGAGTCCACAGGTTCTGTCAGAAGTCGCATAATGCGCACTGCAAGATATCGCTTTTCATAATGACCTCTACATCTGAAATTGTTATTTTCTGTGAGCTGTTGTCATAAATAATCGGGAACCTGATGTCTACAGGAAGGTTAATGGACAAGCGCGTTGCATCATTTAATGGCTTATCAATTGCAAGATATCTTACCATTCGTTCAACAATATTTTAGATGACCCTCTTTTCGAACTCGGACATCTTAGATAAGTCAATATTTGAGAGTTGGAAGCTAATTTGCCTCCTCCAATGGCCAGGTACCTGCTCCGGCAAAGCTCTTAAAATACTTTCCACTTTAAATGGAATAAACTTGTCTACATTATTTGGCTCAGCGGAACTGGTAAATGGTTTCACCCGTGCGGTCGATCTATCTACCCAAAATTGCTTTTCTAAACGTTTACTGAATCTTTCCATTTGGAAAATAATTAAGCTTAGAAGCATGCAGGCACCAACTAGGATCACGATGGGAATTATTTTTCCCACCTCAATCTACTCAAGATTAACTCCAATTCTATTTGTACTCGTCACTGAAGTTTTATATAATTCAACCTTGTTCCAGCCGTACTTTGTTGCAAGATCAACCCACTTAATTCATTTACCAAAAAGTCCGCTTTGAAGAATTCTCGAATAAGTAACAAATAACCATTGGTTCATTGTATACACAAAAAAACAAAACATCAGTTTAAAAGGTTTCCAGGATTGTAAAGCACCTAGTGTCAAATTTTTTTGAGTACCAATCTTTCACATTTTCCTTGAGAAAATGTATATTTTTTCTTAGCTCGGGCAATAAATAGTTACCCATAGAAAACTGTTCATACGCCGCATTGCTGCTTAACTTCATTGATGGCAAGAAATAAAAGCTAGTGTTAAGCAATTGTGTGATTCTTTTAATTTTGAAATCTTGTTCAAACGTTTGTATACTTACACTATTTGGTAACATATATATAATTTTATATCCGCTTGTTAGTGCCTTCTCTAAAGTTTGAAAAGGCTTTGGGATATCGGGTGCCGACAAAATACTAGTTGTTCCGTTGCTGTAAAAGTTGCAAACAAAAAGTCCTAAAATATCGACAAGCAGAAACACAATTTTCCTATTTTGTGTGTACGAGAAGAAACCAATTGCAATAGCTAATAAATCCATTGCAGTTCCAAGTACTGATTCATGTGTTTTAAGAGATGCTTTAACTTGCACGGCTAGCACAAACATTAACAAAACCAAAAGTGTTGTCCAAAATTTGTACGAAAATGGAGCCAACCAAACAGAAGAGTCCATTTTAACGTCTGCTTTGACCTTAGGTGTTATTTTACAGGACATAGGAAAACTTTCTACATAGCTTGAGTAATAATAATATAATAATAATAATGGTTTTATTTCTCATTTCTCTTTTGAGGTCAACTGACCTATAGAGAATCATATACTTTTTTTTACATAACATGATAATAATCAATTTTGAGTTCCGTCCAGATTAAGAACTCCTTATTGTGCATATAACAATATTTATAGCTTTTTTCTGCATAACATATTAAATATTTTTCTTGATAACAAATTGAGTAATATCTTATCTTTATGTCAACTAACATATTGTTTATAACTTCATTGACTTTTTTCATATCAACTTTAACATTTATTTCTTGATAACAATTCAACATTTTCTGCTTCATAATATATATTCAATGCAATACTATACATTGTAACAATTTCACATTTTTTCATCTGTTCCCATACATTATATCTTCCAATTTGTACTTACAACTGACCACAGTCAGGCATTTTTCTATAATAGTTAGCTTAATCATCATTAATTTTCCAAACATCCCACAAC
>JAQFYG010001169.1:0-20777 GCA_034694325.1 Entomobrya corticalis
GTCAGAGAAATTATTGAAAGGGACAAGGCGTACAATAATCTGTTTGAAGGATATGAAACAAGGCTGGAAGAATTTATGTCGAAAATGTTGCAATTGTGTAGGAATACGGCAGAAACGGAAATTTTCATGAGTCCAAAGGATACCGATGAGAGGGAGAGACTTCCTCATTTATATCCAAGGTTGTGGTATACTGTGGGGCTGGACTTGAAGCATTTTGTGACCCAACCAAATGCTCAAAATGTATGAATTTTTATTATTTTTTTAAATTAAGAAAAAAATATTTAGTTGAATTTTGAATTTAATTTTGTGTTAATTTTTAGATGGTTTACAAAATGTGGGCAACAGACGATTGGCCGGACTGGGATACTTATGGCTGGATTTACCGCAGTTTCAATATCGCCATTCGAATCGTAGCATTTCCACTAATTGCTATCTTTCTTCTTGTTGGTCAAGATACAGGAATCGGAAGGACTTTGGCAACACCTGTTAGTCGCTTTCTAACATACATTGGCTCTTATATTTTCTTCCTTTGTCTTTGCGGATTCCAGGTCATGTTTCCTTATCAAAGGTGCAACGATCAAGAGCCTTACTATCAAATAGACGATGATCACTGTAAGCAACGTGGAGCACCCAATATTGGAACAGAATGGCCAATTATAATTTACGTGTTGAGCTTCTATGTAAGCATGATGAAAAGGCAGAGTGTGGGTTGGTACTGGAAAATGCGATGGAATTGGTTCGAACTCATCTCGCAAATCACTTTCACCGTCACCTTTCTCTGCTGGGCATGGGCCTGGATTTGGACGAAAATGCCAGAGAATCAGGAACTTTTAATGGCGACAGATAGGCTGATGTGGCCACACGATTGTGCGGAAATATTTGGCGAGTGCTTTTTAGCAATTTCCTTTATGTTGGCTGGGGGTCGAGTCCTTCGCTTTTTCACTGTGCTTCCAGACCTTGGACCTATTCAAATAGCGTTGGGAAAGCAAGTCGTTGATTTTTTAAGTACCATGCTTATCATGTCAGTGGTGATATTTGCATTTTCATCCGGAATGATGGCACTGTTTATGCCTTATAAGGATTTCCATGGATTAGACCCTCTAGACCACAAAAGGGAGAAAGCTATGGATGACGCCTTTCACAGTACTACAAACGCTTTTAAAACACTTTTCTTTATGCTTTATGAACACGGCGGACCGGAAGTTGCAAAAATGCTGATTTGGAATGTGAAAAATGAGACTGGGCATACGGAAGAAATTTTTCATCAGTATACTGCGTGGACAGCAAGGTTTCTCTTTTTGTCTTATAACGTGATTGGGATTACGATGCTGTTTAGCATGCTGAGTGGTTACTTTGCTCAGACATTTGAAGAGGTCATGGAGGATGTGGATTTGGAGTGGAAATATGCGAGAACAGAACTGTACTTGACGTTTATTAAGGACACTGTACTTCCACCGCCGTTTAATTTAATTCCAACGGTCAAGGGGATGGTACAAGGGGCTAAATTTATGGGTTTGTTGGGAAAAAAGGAAGATCCTCGGGCGGATTGCTCGTTTAGACAGTGCTGTTATGTGACAAGCAACAAGAAAACGGAAAAGTGGAGGAAGCTGATGAGGGGATACAGGAAATTGATTTTACAGTTGATTTATAGGTATAAGAATCAGGTGGAGGAAGAAAAGGGGGAGGAGGAGGCGACAAAGGATGATGTGTTGGAACTTGCAGAAGAGTTGGCTGAAATTAAAGCATTATTAAAGAAAAGCACTAAGGGAGGAGACAATGTGAAGTCTGAGGGTGATGATGACGATGATGATTTCCCATTTGGAGGAGGAACAATTGCTTCAGCGGCTAGCAGTAAGAAGGGGTGGTCGAAGACAAAGTATATCGTGGAGTCTGGGGGATCTACTTATTTGAAAAATGTGAATAGTGCTGGAGGAGGAGGTGATGGCGATGGAGGAGGAACTGGAGGAGCGGCTAGTAATTTGAGTAATAGATCAGGAGATGGAGGGGGAGGGGGAGGGGGAGGAACTGGGAAAGCGCCTAGTAGTATGAGCAATAGATCAAGTGGAGGAACAAGTTCTCAAATGAACGCCAATTCTGTACCTAGCATAAATGTCCAACCTTCTGGCTCTGGAACAAGCAGTAGACCTGGACCACCCTCTGCTGCAACTTCAGCTACGCTTCCAGGTTCTAAGGGTACATCAGGACACTCGGATAAGATAAGTATGCTTTTCATGGCTCAACAGTCTGTCCCCAAAAGATCGTCAGCTCTAATTGATTTTACTGACTTTGGAGGAATGGAAATGGATGAAGGCAATAACAACAATACTTCAGTATATGGTCCTCAGGTCTCCGATAAATGTACCGCGTGCTACCAACAGACCCCACCAATAAAGGCAACTTGGGATCCAAGAAGAAGTGAAGGTGGAATAGAGCGCCCAGTCGGATTGGAGGACTTCTCAGGACTAGGAAATGTGGAAAGAGCTTATCAATCTCAACATAAGTCGGGTAACTATTTGGACATAAACCCATTTCAAAGTCGACAACCTGGCTTACTAGATCATACTGGGTCCAGACCAAACAATAACGAGTCAAGACATAGTTCCGGTCAATTTTCTCAAAAGACTGGCATCCCAAACTCGGGAACTTTTCACAAATCTCCTAAACAAGAGTTCCCTTATGTGACGCCGAAAAGAGGTTCGGGAATAATAGACGTATGGCCTACAGATACAACTCGAACAGGACTGCCTTCTTATGATACAAACTTGAACAAAGCTACATACCGCCGCCCCTCCGACTTCTCATAAATAAATAATCATAAAGGTTCATAGCGTTTTTGAAGGTTTACAAAATAAGCTATAAAAATGTGCATACATGATTAAGCGTTTATATCATCCTTTAAACCATAATTGCATAAATATCCTTTGAAAAATGTCAATAAACAAATTTTATACAATTTTGAAAATCCCAATATTGAGTTTTTGCTTGTGTGTCATTTTTATTGAATGTTTATGATGGATTTTGCCTGGGTCATGTTCCAATTTGTGCTCTTACTAACAAATTTGAAATGCAATTGCTTTATATTTTTATTCAATTTCAACATTAAACTAACAAAATATTTTAGTTTAAATTACAAACTTTTTATTTATCCTTCATCATATCATACTATAAAATTAAAAGCATACCAAATTCAAATTTGAAAAATAGAATTAGGCATTTATATCACATTCACAGCTTATGGTAGTTTAGCAGCCTTTACCATTTGATGATATACACTGTCTACTCATAACAAAATAGAAAATACCTTAAAATCTTGTTTGATTAAATAATACTGTAATATGTGCATATTTTACGGTTTTTATATAATGATATTGGTTTTACGATCTTGAAACCACATTTTTCCTTTCTAAGGTATTCCCAATTCCTATTAAAATTTACCAATTTGAAAACACTAACAATTGAGCATGAAAGCATGATACTAATTCCCTATGTATTTTCTGCATAGGTAGATATCGCATCTAACCACAAAACCTTTGTATCATTTTTATAAATAAGGTAAAAGTCAACATAGAAATTTTGGTATTCACTTTTGAACACTTAATGGATAAATTTATAATACTAACATAAAGTAATTTGTATATAACAATACAACATTTACAGTCGAAAATCATTCTTATAGATCAGATTATGTTTGCTTTAAATTAGAAAATCCGATTTTTCGTTGTACATGAAATCCATAAAGTCGCTTTATGTTTGTAACCTAATTCGAACAAATAGACGTGACGAATTTCCACCAACGGAAGCCGGATCATTATTGTTGTTATTAGCCCTTGAACTTTGTGCTCCGAACATGTCTGTAAAATATAAATATGCAAATATGAAGTTAAATCCTTGTGTGGTTATTGTAAAGGGAATTTTATTTGCAAAGTGAAAAACAAGAGTAGAGTATTATAGTAACTTACGAGAGTTGGTAGCCGAATAAAACACAGTTCTCGTGCTTCTGTTGGGATTTTGCTGAGGCCGGTTATATTGAGGAGAGCAACAGGTCGTTGCCCTTTCCGAGCTTCCAGAAGCTGACGAACCAAATGTGTCACCAATCATGATTTAAATTTTCTTTTTTTCCTTTTAAATTATCCCTTTAAAAATAAATTAATACATATAGCACACTTATCACAATAAATAACTAGCAGCATGCAAAGGGACGAGTGTTGACAGTTTGAAATTCCACAAACTTTTGATAACTTTTTCTTCTAAAGCCAACCTAAATATATAGCCTTGGCTTGACTTAATTCAAGTTCATTGTTCATTCAATCGAAAATGCAGCCCTAAACATTGATAAATTGATAGTGCATCGAAGGGAATAAGTCAGTGCACTATCTCGGTACGCTTTTTTATGATTATTACACGCATGAAGATTGAAGATGTTCGTTCATAAACTTTATATTTATAACAATGGACTCGTCGCAAAATTCAAAATGTGTCTGGGATCGCCATACGGTACATACAGAACCATTCCCATATAGTTAATATTTTATAGTAGTTTGTTACGATACGATAATATCAACGTTTATTTCGATTCTTCGTTGTTGTGTGTATATGGGCGTGTGTAGGTATGTGTGTTTGAGAGGAGAGAGAGCAAAACTTATTGAAAGCACAACCTTTATTGTCAAGTACAAAAACAAACGGGAATTTTAGATTAAAGACGAATAGGCACATATATTCACTGTGATTTAAACTATTAAGTAAAGAGAAAAAATATGAGCTATGAAGAAAAAAAAACTTTCAAAAAGACGATCGTCATCATCACAATAAGCGTATGTACCGTACATCCCCCGATTTGCTCATAGACAGTCTGTAGTCTTTAGTCTTATTAAATTATCTACAACATGCCACACGTATTTGATGTTGATAGTCTCAGTTTCACATTCGATTGCATGTTTTTTTCTTGTTTTCATAAGTGCGTCAAGGAAGTGTCGAAGAACAAGACTTAGCTGTTTATTTTTCGATGAGTAAAGTTAGAAAGCAATTTTACGGCTGAAAATACGCATAAAATTTTGAACAGTTAATGTGTGAATATATGCAGAATTGTACGTTATAGCTGTAGGCACGCATTGTGTTATTCACGATAGTTATCTGTCGGTATTGTACACGAAGTCGTATTACGGGACCACTATCATTAAATTTCCTTTTTTACTGTGAGAGCTGAAAGAAGGCAGTATTTTCTCTACAATAAACTAGTACTGTTACTTACTAGTATGTATTGTGTGTGTAGAAGTCCAATGCAAGTATAGAAAAACAAAATCACCTTCAATTCAAGTCAAACATTTAGCGACGAAAGGTGGAGGTGGAGGCGATGAATCCTTTTAGCGTGCTGCACTTGCTTACTTTTACACTGACTTACGCAACGGGATCTTCCTTCAAATTCATGGCTAAATATTAAGTAAATTGAAATTCTCAATGCAAAAGTTGACGATTCAGATTCATAATAGTATGAAACACGAACGAAGGCTATAGTCTATAGTGCATAGTGCTTTGAACTTTTTAATATTTAAATTCATATTTCTCGAATGCTCTGCAACACACATTCAAATTCGTACTATATAGCATTTAGGTATGTATCATTAACCAATGGTTTAAAAAATATTTTTACAAAACACGAGTGAGGAGGAGGACACAATCTGTACAATTCTTGGATACATATACAAAGAAGAATGCGCTTTTTATGTTTTTACACCAATTGGTAATCTATCGGTATTGCTTTTATTAAAACTCATTAAATAATTCTGTTTATACCCAATTCTTTTATTTTTAATCATATTTTATCATGCTAAACTACAAAATGCAGTCAGCTAGTCGAAATAGGTCCTAGTAGTTCCTAGTTGTAATTAGAACGCGTTCAAGCAGTAAAGTATAGATATCTATACAAACTGTTCTATTGGAAGTTGGAAAGGCCCTTTTGATACCTGACTTGACTTTAGTGTGTGTGGATATGAAGATGCACGACAGTTTCTTGACACCATACCTAAATGCTTTTCTCTAAAGTACAATCTTTAGTAAACTTGGTTACTAAATTATGGGTGCAATTTTCTCCAAATAAGGAATAATTAACGTAATTAGCACTGTCATCTTGTACACCTGAAACAGAACAAACTTTATCGGGTTCACCGTCATTTTATGTGAACACGCAAGAAAATGTTTTTTAAACTTTCCTAAAAATGCACAACTTTCAACTTTGAATACTTAGCCTAAAAATTCAGGACTATTATACAACATTTGTACAGCAAGATCATCAAATAATCAATTATTCATCATGTCTTGCAACGCCTGCTTTCCGAACTTGAACTACAACAGCGCTCCAGCCGGGACTCAGCCAATTTCGCTCCTCAGGACTGGGAAAGATGTCATGCCATTCCGTCAAGGAGTCGTTGTCACGTCCTATATGGGTGACTACATTCCTCCAGTGGTCATGCCCGGGTATCAAGGACATCTCCCAGGAGTAAGTCAAAGCTGTGGAAGTACATTTGGGGGAGCTACACAAAAGCACTTTCGCATGTTTCGACAAGAACTGATGGAACGTCATGTTAGACCAAAAATGGTATATGGTCGATTTCCATGTGATTTCACTCCATTTCCGGACGTGGCTATAGCTCAGCGTGCGATCACTACCCGGAAAATCAATGACACGCCAAACATAAGAAGTCCTGGAGTGGATTTCAATAGGCGCCTGGAGTTGCAAAAGTTTTACGCACGATGTCAAGGTCATCGAGATTATTACCTGGACAAGACAGACAAAGTTTTACCCGACCCGTACTTTTACGTTGGGAAGCCATACCCTGTACGTTGTCCCGCGGATGAAAGAACCTTCAAGATAAGAAGATCTCAGGATGCATGCAATAAACCGGGATTCTTAGGACCTCCTATTTACTGTGGATCAATGCCTTGCATTCAGAAGAATAGCTTTCTACATCCATTTGTTGTACCAAAATTGCCAAGACCTCCGTTCCAATGTGATGCTGTTAAACCTAAAGATCCTGATGAATGGCAAGTTCTTCTGGTTTAATTGCAGATTGTAGCTTAGAACAAATTACCCAAAAATGTATCAAAATTGATAAATAAACTTACACTGAACCCCACCAACTTGTCTCCGAGTAGAACTCTCATTTCACCCCGCAATTGATAAATTGACATTATTTTAAGAAAAAATGAATACATGGAACATACTATAAATTGTCTTTAAATAATTTTATCTTGTATTTATTTATAATCAGTAATAAGTCTTGTCGATGAGTCATGCATTCATATTATATTGGAATATTTACGAACACATAACATACAAGATAACGATTTATGCCACACAATTAAACAAAAAATATGTATTTTGTACATTCAGAAAATGCAAAAGCATTTTTAGTAGCTTAAATTATAGTGATAAATAATAATGTTTCCTGTTCAAATATTACATATTATCTTGAAAATTGGATTCGAATGCAGATTATTTGCTACAAAGTCTGAGTTAAAAAGGTATAAAATTTTTAATGTAGCATTCATACTGAAAGTTTGAAACAATAGATTATCATCTCACGTATACTATTATTTTACACTAAAAAACTGTACAATATTCTGCTTCACAGGTTTATTTACACCATTTTCGATAGGATACCTGGCGGTTTACTTGTGAAAAATGTCACAAGACAGCTCATTCATTACATATAAATGTGGTACACGGACATGGACAAACGCTTTGAATTTGTTTACTCTAAATCAATGGCATTCTATATCATCTACAGGCGGCTTCCTGACTTAATGAATCCTAGAAAAGATAAGAATGTGAACACAAAATTACAAACTGTAATTTTCTAGACAGTACTAAAATCCCCACAAAATATGTGTAAATATTTATATTTAATTGGTAACAAAGGAATTTTATTGAAAGCAACGAAAAAGGTAAAAGGAAACAAACAGGATAGTAATGAGATGAGGATAAATTCCAATTTTTAAACTTCCGACCGACCTCTGTCACTTCCATGAGAAATGGCACTTGGGCTGGTACGATGTACAGTCCAGGTATCATGACCTTCATGGTCATCATATTTCTTTGCAAGAACAACCGCTCCAACCATTGAAGCCAAAAGGAAAAATACATCGAGTCCAGAAACAGCACAGAAGGCTTGACCCTGAAAGTTCACATAGAAAATTTACGATTTTAACATTTTTATAGAATTCATTTTAAAAGAAAAAGATCATTTTTGCCCACCTCTGGATTGTAATGGTAGTTGTAGCCATCAGGTAACTGCTCAGTGTGATAATGGTACAGGGTATAAATCGCTTGATAGTAAATGGCCAAGGCGAAAATGGCAATCAGCGCAAAAAGAACAATAAAGCTGACACAGACATAAGTAGCTGTAATGCCCTTAACACTCTAAAAAAGAGTACAAAATAATTGGTGTGTTTTAATAAAAATTCTTTCCTCATAAATGTAATGACTCTGCGCTGCTTTTTAACAAACAAAGAAAAATATATTTTAACTCACTCGTTCTCCCGTAAAACATAACATGAATGACATCAACACTTGCACAAGTCCAACAACAATTCCCACGGCTGAAATCGCCACGACTCTGTACGAAGTGTAGTAAATATTGTAAGCTTCTGTGGCCACAGATCCGTATCCAAATGCTGGAAGACCTCCAAGACCTCCACCTCCATACAAGCTGTTCCCGTAAAACGGACCTCCTCCCAATCCGAATCCATTCACCCCATAACCAGCGTACCCAAAAATTTCTTGATATCTGAGGGCCTGGTTAAGTAGCGTTCCGGACACGGCGATAACACCAACTCCAAAAATCTTTTTCGTTTTTGAAATAAAAATAGAAAATTTCACCAAACATTAATAGATTTTTACACCAAGACTAATTTATAGTTCAGAAAACCTTTTACACTTACAATAGAGACCAGCGAAAGAACGCCAAACAAACCCCTGCTCACTGACCTTCCCATCTTTTTCTTTTTTAATTAAAATTATAAATCTTAACACTTTCTGAAAAATTAAAACCTTAAAATTTAGGAAACACTTTTACACAAATACTTTGATCCCTTGATCCTATCTGCACTTTTCAGGAACACTCATATCACTTTCAACAATCTACAAAAAGATTTCGTTTGTTTTACTTCCAATTTTTTTATGAAAACGTAAAAAAAGAGCAATTAAAATTTAATGGATCCAATTTTATATCTTTTTTCCGTCCTCACCCTTCTTGCTGGAGAAGCGCATATTCCTCTAAAGTTGCCTAAATGAATGGAGATTAATCACTGAGCAATTCCATCGACACTCTACATCAAATTCATATAGCTATTGAAGCGATGAAAAGGTTTAGGTGTTTAGAATTTAGGGAGCAGGAGCAACAGAAAATGCTATTTCTATTCCAGTCAAGACGATCAGGAAACTGAAGAAACTCAAGGCAATGAGAGAATATTATAAATATAAAATGGAAAAAATATGGCTGCACAAAGTAGTGTAACAGGTATGCATCATCATCTTCATTATCATCATCAGCATCACGGTTAGTTTTTATCTTGGAAGTTGTATAGTTGGTGGGAGGGATGCAAACATTAGGTAATACATATAGATATTTTTTAAAAATATATAAAAGTTCGCATAAATTTACTTGCATGTTTATAGTTTTCCATGATGGTTACCTCGAACCTTTAACTGAAAACTTTTCTTTAATTACGTCTTTCATCTGAAGATAGTCCTTTTCATGTTATATTCATTTCCATCACACGTACAATTTTCATGATGTCTAATAGTTTTATAGTCTTTGTTGTTGTAAAAGTTAAGAAATGGGAGAACATGCCGAGATATGGATAATATATAGGTATATATATTCATGTTTTATAGGAATGATATAATATATGCTTTAGAGTTTAACTACTCCTGTTTTTCCCATGATTCATTCCCTTTATCTTTTTAATAATAAAGCGAACTTAAAAAACTTTATTACATGCACACAATATGCCTGTCAGTGTCTTCCATTGTTTAAATGTTAAAAGCGAAAGCCTCGTTTACTTGCCTCACATTCAATATGGCATAGTCCAAGGAGAGAGATGGCATATATTATGGGTTGCACATGCCATGGACGGCTCCAGAAAAAGAAAGAATAGAGAAAAACGACATGCTAAATAACTTCCTTCCACCAACATACATTACAATAAAATACAATGGTAATTAAGTTTGAAAGGCAATGATATAGACATGTAATATATGCTGTGTAGAAATAATGTGTACAAGTATGAACCCGAGATAAAGTAACCTTTTTTAAAAGGATCATCATTAATGAGAATGCGATGGATTCAAACTTCAAACCCATCAATACAGCACAGCCGCCACACAGGAAATGAGCCTGATCTGGTATGCAGACGAGCAACCAATCTACAAAGTGTTGACACTAAATCTGTGAAACTGCGAAAAATTTAACATGGATAACCTAAATCTTTAACCATAACCTAGATATAAGTTAATTATCACTAGTGTAGGTGTTGGCTGCAAAGTCTTTAATCTTTATGCTAGTTTAGTATGAAATTTAATGACTCATTATGGCATTTGAAGCAAGCAGAAGTTCTTAGTTCTTACACGCGAACGTAATTGGTAATATAGTTAGAATTATAGGTGCGGTGACACCGTAAAAAGTATTCGACAAAGAAAAGCGTCTCATGCACGTTCAACTACAAACATAAAGGTGCACGTCTAAAGACGCTAGTGACAAATAGCAGTACACGGTAATTTGCGGATGTAAGCAATTATCCTTTATAAATTATAATAAGTTTTACTTCTTCCAGTCCAACTTTAATGTGTGAACGTATTATAACATTCAAATATTAAATATCTTGCCTTTGCCATTACTTCTTATGATTTTTAGCTGTTTTCTAAAACTTTTAAAAGATCTTACATCGTTTTGATCAAAATGCCCCGAGGTGTCAAAAACTCCCGTTCCAATTCGTTTGCCATTGGGAAAGTTCACTAAAATGTCATAAATTGAGCTAAAATGATCCGACCAAAATATTTGTCTCATAAAAGCGGATAATATAATTAAAGGAATCGTGTACATGAATCATTAACTGATTGGCTTCATATAGTTGCCATTAAACGAATTGACAAAAAACTGCATAATATTTTAAGTGTTTACAGTTGTTTAAATATTATTCATCTAATGCTATTTATCTATCATTTTAGAAGCTAATCATATCTACGACTGCCGTATTGGAAAAGGTTTGTGCCAAAGGAGTAGAAACAAATTATGCTTTGTATATGCACAATAGCGTAATTATCATTTCCTTTCCCTACCCAAAATAACATGCACACACTAAGTCGATAGGCGCATATTGTTAAGCATGTTGCTTAACTGGTACCATAATTGTACAAAATGGGTCCTAATTGTTCTCTTTCCGGCTCATTTAAACACTAATGTTAAATGAGTGACAGATTTTGCTATGTCATTTTCAATTTTAAATATGATGTACGCGTATTTAAAAGTTATCTTCAAATGTAGTTTTGAGTAAATTAGAGCTCAAGAAAATGAACAGACATGTTTATCTTGGTGTTTTAAAAGCATGTAAGGAATTCAAAATGTTACTACTCATTGAGCTGACGTTTTCAAAACCAAGGATGTCTGTTTGTGAGGAAAATCATCCTTGAGCATTTGTGTAGAGTCAGAATCAGTAATAATTTTCTTGGAAATGTTTAAGGTTATCAGAGGCAGGAAAACAAAAGAATTGCCGAAAAAATCCACCGTTTAATATGCAGGTCAAGCAAACTTAAATATGATTTTGCCATTATTTATTTTAATTAAAATTATCCATCAGATCAACGCATTACTAGATTACTTATATAATTTCATATTATTGTGCGTTAGAATAATGCGTATATGTATGTTGAACAATATGCGTGTATTATATAACTATTATGTAAATAGATAAAGTTTGAAAAGGTAACACGGAAAACGTATTTTAATTGAAGGTCTCCAGTCTCAGATAACATTCCCTGTGACTAGAATATCATTTAGGTATATATAAATGAGTAATGCAATTAGGTAATTTTTTAACCTTCAATTATTTTATACTTTTATTATGTAACTGACTCTGAACTTGAATCTCACAAGTTCAAATAAACATGCACGAGTTTAAAAAATAAAATAGACCTATCATATCATTTCATAGAGCTCGGTTTCTACACAAATCTATATGACATGTCTTACATACACAACTTCCAATTCAAAACCTGTGATCTATTTAATAAAGCTCTACATAACAATTTATAAACTGACCGTGGGACTATTAAAGCCTTGTTCTGTTCAAGCTTATATTTACACGTCAAACGTTAAAGCTATAATATACACGTAAGTACGTTACAGATATAGTAGTGTAATATTTTCGCATTTTTGCTTATAGTTTATGCAAAAACTCGAAAACTTCTCGATTCTTTCTCAAGTTTTCATTCGCTGTTCTCGAAACGCACATAACCATTGGCATTCATCTCTTAATGCATTAACAGTAATATATTTTTAAGCATAGGACCTGTGTACATGGAGCCAATAATAGTCGTTTCGGAAATATTTTTTACAACAACGCAATTCTTCAGGTAAATACGACGATCTACTCAATTCTAGTCTTGAGTCTTAGACTATGATAAAGTATTAATCAAATAGTAATCAACATACAACATAGGAATTATTTCATAGGGTTGTATGTTGTATATTGCCGTCATATAGGCATACTATCACGAAGCGTGAGAAAATTTTATGGAATGAGTTGAACAGCATTGAACTATGAATTGAATACTCAACTATATTCATAAGTACGATTAATAATCAATATCAATGTAATTACTGCTTCCAGTTTTCTACTTCTGATTAGTCAGATTGCCACTAATCAATAAGTATAACATGTTGTTTCATTTTCAACTTGACCCAGCTCAAGATCGAATTCTAGCCTCGCTTTCTATGTAATTGAGAACCAGTGTGAATATTTGTAAACCGGAAGTTGTAAGTGTACATGATATGATATTTAATGCTCACAACAATTTACTCATGTTATTTTTAATTTTTTCATCCTTCTTTACTTCCATTAATTAAACTTAATAACTTGGTTGTACGCATTAATTTAAAAACAACAGCGAATTACATGTTTTGTCATCACAATGCAATCAAAACCTAAAATAGTTAAAAACCTATTAGAATCATTAGAATCCTATAGAATATTACTTATTCAAAATCATTTTTTAATTCCAAACAGAGACCGCGTTTAAGAAAACAAGCATGGATACTCTCATCATTCCTAAAAAATATTGCAACAAATGACGACTAATGAAGTTCTTGAGAAGAACTATGTGCGTAACTATAAACTCGATTTTTAACGTCATATCATAGCATGTTAATTTCTTAATCAAAATGATGTATTGTTGTTGTTTGTCTTGATCATTTGAGTTTCAAGTCGGGAATTTAAAGTTGTTACTTGCGCAATATTATGTAACTTTGAACTTGTACTTAAATAAAAGGAGGGGGAATAATCTTGTTTTATCCAGTTCATACCTGAAAGCTCGTTTAAACGTCTAGTCTAGTCTTTGTCATCACTTCAATGATGCAATTGATTTACTGTTGTTTTCCTGTCAATCTTTCTAGGAAAACTGTACACTATAATAGTATGTTACTTATCAGAGAAGAGAAGACGTCATTAATTCATGCATGATTCATATAAATTGAATGGAAAATATTACTAAAGCCAAATTTTACTTAATAAACCTTGCTGGAGAAGTTTAGTATTTAAAAATTGAAAAAAAATCTAGTCAATACATGTGTCTACGTCGAGGGCATTTGTATTTAGGAATACTTATTTGCGTTACTTGCAATTAAAGCACAAGTAATTACTTGAAATTAATTAGCGTATGTAATTAAAGACATGTACATTATATAGATGTAGTTTTTAAGAGTAAAACTCGTCTCGTGTCTATTTTGTGTTCATTATCTCATGTATTTAAAATTGTAGATTCCGATCATTTCATTGTACTTCCTTCAGGCCCAAGACTTATTCAAAGAAACCACAATTTTTTAAATATAGTTTTATTATAATAGTCTGTTAAAGTCATTGAAAAGAATAGGCCTATTATATAAATATTTTGAGCATTTCCATATTTAACTGCATCTGTAAGCCTACTCGTGTGTAACGATAATAACACAATCCAAGTTTTTGTCTAAAAACATCACAGCATTGTGCAAATTACTTTTGCAGCACTAAAGTAGAAAAGCATATAAATATATGGTTTATAAGCGCTGGTACTATAGTTAAAATTAAAACTCTTCTTCCATTCCGAGTGTCACGGCCTGTTATATAAGTATTCGAATTCACTGGTCGGGGCCAAGCCAGGTAGCAACAGTCTACGACGAGTTCTACATTGTTTACATTTTATATTGTTTCATGATCTTGTTTGAAAGTTTTATGCAGTCTCTTACTTGACTGTCGGAATACATAACACGGGCATAGCTATTCGCAAAATGCTTGCAAAAATACACCATTGACGGTGGGAACTAAATCCTTTGTTTTCCCAGTTTGTAATTCCAGTTAAGGTTTGAGCCGTGCTCCAGTCTTTCAGTACAAGACAGAACATGTGGAAAGACTTCTAAAAGTCATAGCCTAGAAGATAGAGCGATTACTAGGTTCTCATCGCATGAAGCTAGTTTTTTGTACAGTTGCACATTCAAATGTATCTGCATTAATAACATACACTTTTGGTAATATTTTTGCAACTATAAGTAAATACCTACATAAAATGAAACCTTCATCTCTTCTATACGTATTATAGGTATATCTACAAGAGTCCTTACCAGTTTTATTCTTTCAATGCATTTTAAACTGATTACGATTTCTAAACTTTTAGCAACCTAAATTGATTTTTAAAATTTTAAAATAATATTGATTCAAAGCTGACATTGTAAAATTAAATGTTCCAATTGAATTTTTATTTTGCAAATTAGTCGATGAAAGAATAATATGTAGTACAGATAAAGTGCTACAAACCATGTAACTAGTCAATATCGGGTAATTCGGATTTCTCCAGTTTCTTGCAACATATATGTTTGAATCACTTTATATCAACAAAATGATTGCTTCAGTTAGTGTAGAAGTTGATGGCTTAAAAGTAGATGTAAAATGTAGAGTATATCATGGATGTGAACTATTGTGCGAAATTTATATTTTTGGTTTGAACGGATGCCGACACAAGACACAAACAACTGTATACAAACAACGTAGAGTTGAATACTGTGAAACACAGCACTTTATGGATTCGGATGATTAGTTTGTAATACACATTTAAGTTACATTCGTGTGTGTGAATTATTTTGCCAAAAGTGGAGAATAATACACGGAGGACAAATGCATCCAATAATATTTTTAAATAGGGATACTTTTTAGTCTTTCATTCTATCTTTCTCCGGGTTCAACGTTCCACCATCAAAACTTTCACACCATAAATTTTAAACACACGTATTTTAGACAATAAAAACTGTATAGTTATAATAGAGGTTTCTCTTTTCAACTTCCCGTTTTTGAACTTTTCCGTGACAAAATTAATTAGCACGGAAAAGCAATAGTAGCAGTTTCAATCCCATATTTTGTTTGCATGATGCATTGTGTTTTTTGATGACCGTTAGTATGATACGAGCAAACTTTATTTGAGGAGAATGCTTATTTTGTGATTCATTTTTAAAATGCAAAATTTATGTTTGTTGTGTTATGAACCACATATTACCTTAAGGAAATGTTTCATATTGAGGCAAAATACTTAGCCACGAGATACGTCATTAAATCTCAAACCCAAGATGATACATGAAAAATTAAAACTTACAGACACTTCATATGTGCCGTTTTCATGGTCTCTATTCCATATCCAACCATTCAGCATTTGTCTTCGGCAAATCTCTGCTCATGCAGTTCTTTGATCTCCAGTTCAGTCAGTGACATCCACACTCTACAATCATCATATAGATCATACATAAGTTGTTTGCTTGTTTACTTGAAACTCGACGTTTTACTCAAAATAAAAAACAAAGAAAATATAAGTCTTAAAATGAATTTATTCTATATCATTGAAATAGTATATTTTCACGAGTATTTGCGAAATTGTTGTGCACAATGTGTCAGTTAAACTCATTGTAAAGTTTAATAGTTTAGATGTAATGAAACAAAACAACTGTACTTGATGCATCATTTTTAGGCTTGTCATTACTTTTAGTTCATCCTCCTCCACTCCACCGTCTCCACCTTTGTTCGTATCAGTATTAATAGTAACAGTATAATTATAATTAACTATGTGCATTATGAACTGACGATGAGTTACATGCAGTACGCACGCACTCAACCGGGAATAAAATCAGATCTTTACGTTGCACCGTTGCAGTAACAAAAGTAACAACATTGATCGACGATGCTTTTCATTCATTTTTATGGTAAGGATGAAGTGATACTAGTAAAAAGGATAAAAATCTGGATAGATAGATATAAATCATAATGATTCAATGATGCATAAATACATGACGAAACAACTTAGCTGATAAGTATCAGTAATCAATGAGCCATCGCGTCTGGCATTTTAACATGAAACACCTGTGTGAATCCTAAAACCATGAATTATTACTGGATTGGAATATGTAAAAAGTACAATTGTATTTGCTGCATTTTTGGTTTAGCAGCATAATAAAACGTTCCGGTTTCCAAAAAATATTACCATTATTACCTATTGGATTGATGGCAATTATACATTGTTTGAACATTTATTTCCATGTGCTGTCAATACCCGTAATTAATCTAAGAACATCATCATGAAACATTTCATATATGCAGTTATCATGTTTTCTTTGGTTGGGTTTCCACTCATTACTATATAGGTATATAATATGTAAGTACATTATGTTTATAAGTTTATTGAAGGTCATACACGCACAGAAGGAACCACAAAATGTTAGAGATAGATTCCCAATATGTGTGGTCAAATATGTACTATCTGCCAAAACAGATCTTGCCAAAGTCTTTGGTGTCCGCCCTTAACATTTTGATAAGAATAAAAGGTGCATTATTGTTTTAATGTAAATGGAGCTTTGCCTTCCTACGTTTTAACTTGGTTTAAGCCTTCACTGCGCAGTGCTAATATGCAAACAATGGATTTCCCGCATCTTCATCTTATCTGAAAGAATATTTTGTGCAAATGTAATTTTGTATTTCAACAATATTTACTGGCAAATTATAATATTTGAGGATCAATAACGGAAGAAGGAATGACAAAATATTTTTCCCGTCCAAGATTAAAATCGAACACGGTACAAATTTATACATCATGTTTTGATTTTCAAAGGATTTCCCTAATAGTAATATTGTGGCTGCAAGCATCAAAAGTTTTAACAATAATAGTAACTTGTCTACTCTTGTAGGCACTTAGAGGTATGATTGTTCGTTCTTCTATCGGTTTTTCTATGATGACACAAAAATTATAACATCAAGTTTCAAAGTGATAGTTTAATTAGGAGCTTTGGATTTGGCGAGAAACAATTTCTGTTACACACTTGCGGCCGATGGTGAAGTTGTTGTTGAATATTCTGAACTTGAAGCCAAGAGGACAATTGCTTGGTCGCATCAAGATGGAGGGTCTTAAAAACGCCAGTTTACCTCTGGTGATTTTACTTGGTAATATTAGATTTAGAAAATAAAGAATATTTAGTAATTTTTTCTTACGTGAAATTTTATTAATTTTAAATTTTTATTTTTGTGCATGTCCTCCAAACGTAAAGCAGTATGCAGCAGTGTTGCTCAAAGAAACGTTCCCAACCTGGGCAATCAGAATTCATGGGCTGGTGGACTGGAAATTTCATATGAGTCATATAATAACTGGGCCAGCTCAATTAACACCACACAGTCTTTCCTAGTCGTTTATCCAAGAACTAGTCAGCAAGTAGCATCTATAGTATCTTGGGCATATTCAGTGGGAAGAAATGTTCGAGTACAAGGTCATAGACATAGCTACCCTCCCCTAACTGTTTCTGAACGAGATGATCCTTTAAAAATCATACTCATCGATTTGACTCGCCACATGAAGAAACTAAGAGTGGGAAGTCTTTCCGTTGCGAAACCCGGTGGAGGAACCAGAAAATTAACAACTGTAATCAGTGAAACCGGGGCATCAATGGAGGACTTCATGACATTTGCAGAAAGAAGTGGATATGGGATTGAGATGGCTCCTATCGTTGGTGGAGATGCAACAGTTGGAGGAGTTCTTGCCATTGGTGAGCATCTACTACATTTAATTTACAGTAAAACCTCTTTATAAGCAAACTCTATATATACAAGACCTCCCTATAAGACCAGCTCAATTTCCCCCCAAGGTGTTTTACCTGTTAAAATCCTCCCTTATAAGCAAACTCTTTATAAGCAAAAACTCTCTATAAGAAGTTCATTTTGCATCCCTTCAGAAAAAAATTCCTTTTTATAAGCAAAATTGTTAAATTTTGGACAAAAACTGAAGATTTTATTGTACATGTATGTATCATGCATACAAACACGAAGTACTATTAAGTATTGATTGCAAAACTGAATATTTTATATGAGTTTTGCCTGTACATCGTCTCAGTGCCTATATTTTTATGCATGATGTGTGTTTTTGCGTTTAATTTTTATTTTTGTTTCTAGAAAACAGAAAACCCTGAAAAACTTCTTATAAGCAAAACTTCCCGTATATGGAGGTTTTCTCTATAAGCAAAACTCCCTATAAGCACAGGAAAAAATGTTCGTTGGGCTTTGCTTAATGAGAGAGTTTACTGTTTATGCATTCCGTATCATTTAATCGAATTTTTTTCTGATGATAATTCAGGTGGACACGGTGCTGGAGTCCAAGCTTTGAATGAAAAATTAACTGGTCCCGGTTTTACGTTTGGCTCTGTCAGCAATTCGATAGCTGAGATAAAAGCTGTTGTTTGGGAAGAGAGAACTAAACGATATGGGGTTAAAACATTTACAAGATCTGATCCCGAGATATCTGCATTTTTAGTTCATGTTGGAAGGGCTGTGATTACGGAGGTCACATTGCTTGTGGGAAAGAACTATAACATGAGATGTCTAAGTCGCGTTGACGTGCCAGGGAGCGAATTGTTTGCTCATCCAAGCAATGCGACAAGAGTGCGAACAATAACATCTTTTATAGATAAAGCTGGAAGAGTCGATGCAATTTGGTTTCCATTTACGGAAAGTCCATGGCTGAAGATATGGGAGGTTACTGACAACAAGCCAACAACCTCACGAGTCACAAATCATCCATACAACTACCAATTCTCGTTTACCTTTGATAACCCTCAAACTCCTGGAACGGTTTTTGGACCTCAAGCATACGAAAGATTGATAAGAGGCTTGACCCAGGATAGAGTGTGGGATATATGGGGTCCCTCCAAGAATACTATTTTATACTATAACCGGACAGAAACCCCATTAGTATATAGTGGCTTCGTAGTATTGACCAACAGAGCAAATATTCAACTTGTTTTGTATGATATGGTACAGTTTTATCTAAAGCTTTTGGACAAATATGGAGCCACTGGTCGTTATCCCATCGATCAGTATATTAAACTACGAGTTACTGGATTGGATGATCCCCGAGAAACCCTAATTCCTGGAGCCGTTGGACCAGATATCTCCCCACTAAGTCCGATGAGATCTAGGCCAGATTTTAATGTAGGTGTTTGGATGAATACTCTGACAACTACAAATCGACCATTTAGTGATCCATTCATGACAGAATTCGAGCAGTGGGCGTACAGGAGGTATAATGGAGAAGATGCTCTTGTGAGACCGGAATGGAGTAAAAATTGGGGTCATACCGATACTGCTCCGTTTAGTGACCCTACCTTTTTAAAGGAGACTATTCCAAATGTATTTGGAATTGAAAACTGGAATCACGCAATTAGTATTTTGGACAAATATGATCCTCATCATGTGATATCGAATAGATTTTTAGGAAATCTCATGGTTCCTTATAACGGCAGGGGACGCAGTGGTAGAAGCAATGTTGTTAATAGTATTCCTTTTGTTAGTTCTGTTTCCGGATTTGGGTGGAGTCAAAGTGAATTTGTTCACAATATTTATGGTTGAATATAATTATGATGCTGCATTAGTTATGCAATCTGATTCTATTCTATTGATAAGTTATCAGTATTGGAGGTTTATCAAATATCGTTGAGGTTTATCAAATATCGTTGAGGTTTATCAAATATCGTTGGTTTGAAGAGCATAATAAATATACATAATTTCTTAACACAAGGCATTAACTACTAAGTGAATGAAATATTGTTTTGGTATTTTACCTCATTTTACTTATGTACGCAAAAACGCATATTACCCACGATGTTGTACATAAGAAAGTAAAAGCTTAATTATACATTTATTATTTTATGTAAAATAAATGTTATTGTCACTATTGGGTAAGTGTTGCACATTTCACAACTATATTGATTCGAACGATGCCCATAAAAAGTTTCGTTATATTGATGTTACTAATGGCTAAGTCTATTAGATGCATTAGCGTCTTTGCAAAAATTAAAATAATCTTAGAATATTGCGTATTTATTTGTAAAAATATACAACTACTGGTATAACTTAATCTGTGTTGATTATGATAAGAACCTGGCGAGGCATTCATAGCATTCCTTAATCGCGATTAACTCTCAAACCCGATTAACTAATCGTGTTTACGCCCA
>JAQFYG010001170.1:0-20753 GCA_034694325.1 Entomobrya corticalis
GTTAAAAACTTAATCATACATTATTAAATGTGGTATCAATCAAAGCGCAATAAGCTCATTAACTACCTTCTGTATTTGGTTTTCCAAAATCCAGTGTTATTAAACTGTTTTAAAGGAAAAACCATTCTGTAAGACGTTTTCCCTTAAACTACCAAGCATAAAATATAAACAAGTACCATACCTAATTCATCTCAACACTTCATTTAAACTTACAAGTTTTAGCTTTGTTGTTAACACTTTCACAATATTTACTGATAATCACACAAATAGTATTTAATAAATACATTTTTTATTTACGAAATTAAACTGCAAAAAAATAGTTGCTATTTTTTTACTGTTTTGTTTGGAGATGATATGAGACGAGAAGTCTGGGAAAGTCAACAAGTCCCTAAGTTGACTTTGACGTTGGTGGAGCATTGAACAGGCCAACAGCCAAAAAAAGAAAAAAAAACGGATATGCACTTGGAGTGGAAGCAGCTGACTGAGAACGAAACAAAGTAGAAAAGCTGAAGCGGCGTTGATTTGTGACAAAAGTGGATGCATTTTAGAACAGCTTGTTGCTCTTGTAGATCACCACAAGTTGCAGTTGGGGTTTGATTTTTTTTGGATGATTTTTTCAAATGATTTATGCATTTACTTTTCACATGAGTTGTGTAAAGAAAGGCGTATAGTTGCAAAGTATTTTGATGGACGTTTCAGTTGATACATGCATTTAAGTTTACCAAGAGCTTTAAAAAGACGGATAGGATCCCAAGAATTTGAAAATGTCAGCCTCTAGTTTGCACGTGGCCCCTGGGATGGTATCATTTGGTGTCATAGATGCCACAAGTTCAGCAATCTTAAAGATCTCTAGCGAAGTCGCTGGTGCGGACAATGAAGTAATTGGTATTGCGTATTAACCGGCACCGGTGGTGAATGGTCTTAAGATAAGACAGAATGAATTGATTTAGATTAACCATAAAAACGATTAAAATTATGAATGATTGCTATATTAATTTTAATATATTCTGTAATTGCGGAAAATATGACTTTCAGATAAACAAGACGACTTGTGAGTTCACGTTCATCACAACAAATATCCTATTTATTCCCACAATGACTTTCCAACAATTCCAATGTCAGTAATGATGGACTGTTTGGAAGGTAAATTTTGGACAAAAAAAGAGCAAATTGATTTCTCCGTAGCTGAAAACGTAAAATCGATTGACGCCAGCGCTGACGAGTTGACCTACTGTGGTAGTCTTAGCATGATTATTCTTCGCCCCAACAACATCAATGGTTTAGCGAAGATCCAAGTATTTATTCAAGATCTACTGAAAACTGCCGATAATAAAAGCAAGTTACCCAAAAACATGAATGCTTGTACCTTGATTGGCCTTTGCCCTGTTTCAAAATCAAGACTAATTTGAACAATCTCAGGGGAATTGAACTTGACAAACATGAAAATAGTCACTAAAAACGTAAAATGTTTATTCATACTTTTTCAAATAAAAATTTATTTTATTTTAATTCAGTTGGGCATGCAAAGCATGTTTCACTCAAATAATGCTGACTTGTCAGTTGAGACTTTAAACTTATAATTAGTTTTACTCTGACAAGTCCGAACTGAAAAGTTTAAGAAAGAATAAGTAATATTTTAATTATGTAATTTTTATAGAATAATTGGATATTTTTGTAAGTTTTTTACGATTCTGGTGGCTTAAGTGAGGGCGGTAAAGTATTTCCAACTCCAACTGGATACCTTAATCTGAAAAAATGGAATATTTTAAAATTAAAAATTTACCGAGATTTAAGTTGATTAAGATGCTGTTTCTTACGTGACGCGCCTCTGTATGGTTCCATACATCAATCCAACCTCCATAGCAGCGGCATCTTCATCGTTCGTAGCAGCAGCAGTATCTCCATTATTGACAGTTGCGGGAAATGAATTTATTGAAGGGATGGGTTCATCGAATTGTTGACGTGAGCGTATTCTTTGGAGTTGCTGTGGCGGTAAAGCAACCTCACAAGGAGCTTTAGCTTCAAGCTTGTGGTCAGATTTTGATGAATCCTCCTGATTTTGGGAAGATTCCTGGACCGTACTGGCAGTGCCTGTGGCGGACCTGTCGGCTGATGATGAAGATCGCTTGACGTCATGTTTTACGAAAGCTTTGTGGAGCCAGTCCGCGGGAGTTGGCGGGTTCTCAAACTCCGGTGGAGAAGACCTCTCTTCTCCTACCGCTGAGGGAGGTGGTGGTGGGGATAGGGAAGGCGTGTTCAATTCGTCCCTTCCAGACTGAGGTACAGGAAACGCATTCCAAGGGTCCGGCGGTGGATCCCTGACCTGAGATGAAGGAGCTGGCATAGCGTTCAAGGAATGTGTTCCAGGCTGGATAGCGCCGACGGTCGAGGTTGACGTCCCGTCGTTACTTCGCGTCCAATGGGTCTGTTTGTAGTCGTTTAGCTCTTTCGTCCAGTCAGTATGTGATTCCTGGACTGGCGGGGAAGGCGACGGCTGGGGTGTGGCAATTCGTCTGTCGATTTTTCGGCAGGAAACCATGTAAAGGATTGCAGCCCAGAAATTCCTAATGTAATAAATATAGAAAATTAACGTATTTTATTTTATTTACTATTTAACTTGATTACAAATTTATATTATCTAGCTACCAGAACGAGGTTCTAGTGTTGGAGGGCATCTCGTCCTGCAAAAATTTGGTTTAAAAGTTATTTAAAATTTAAAATTAATTTCGTGTAAATATTAAAGTAATATGTGAACACAAAAATCCCAAACTGTGTTACCAACACTAAATATGGATGCTTGAGCTGAATAATCGAAACACAAAATTATAAATTCGTTCAAATAAAGTTTAAAAACAAATTGCAAACTTACAAGACGAGATAGTGATACAGAATAAGATGGCCAAATATATAAGATCGGCGTACTATTCAGGTAAATGGTCTATTGTCTTGAATGATATGTGTCTCTTGCGCATGCATACGTCAACGATGACGTAAACAGAAAAGATGAGGAGGAATGTTGGGATCGAGAGTCGAGACGGCAAAGAGGTGACAAAGGAAATAATAAGCAATTAAAATGGTTTCCTCTGATACAATGGGATAAAATAAACTAAAATAACGAGATAGATAATGATATCACGGATGTATGTTTATGGGTTTTTGGCAACATCTGATACAAATAGAGCAGTTAATACATTATGAATAAATGTTTTGATTTTTTTGAAGATTTTTGGATATGGAAATCTTCCTAATGCTTTGAGACTTTGGGCTTAAAGGAGGCAACATTCGAAATTTCGGTGCTTCCATGTAGTATATTAAGATAATTTGAATCAAGAATTATTCGTGGTCAAGTAAGACAGCGTTTGCACAAGCACATCGTTTTAAAAAAGTTTTTTCAACGCTTCCGCAATTTCCATTTATTGAACCGAAATAAACTGCTCTTGGAGTACATCGTAAAAGTGTAAGAAATATGAAAATTAAAGAAATAGTAATGCTTTGCCTTTGCCAATTTAAACTAATTAAATAAAAAAGTGACCAATAGTATCACAATAGTATCAGGAACAGTCTACAAATATTGAAAGCAAAATTTTCTAACAAAAGTCAAAAGTATGTCGGTTTAATGGTAATCATGTTTCATTAGGATTACATAAGCATCAAGTTTTAATATTTATTTCGGCAAGCAGTTTTACTTGACCATACTCTGCATAAAATGTATAAATGCATGAACAAAAGTTGTAGTAGCTCCATTTATGTCAAAAGAATGGCAAAAACAAACAGCACAAATTATCTCCAAAATATTGCTAAAGTTTTTGGTTCCAAAAACTGCAACTCGAGACTTTTTTAGTAGTGTTTGTTTAGTTAACAGCTTGTAATCGTATTAAATTGTTTTTGCACTTTAATAAATGATAAATGTTTCAACTTTTTGATCAAATAAGCTATTTTGATCAAACAAACTACTTTGATCCAATAAACTATTTTTATCTTGTTCATAAAAAAGTGCAAATTTTTGTTAATATTTTTACATCAGAAGCTAGTTAATATTTTTAAAATTTCAAACACCTAATTGGCAAAATATTAGCGTGTAAAATCAACAAAATTTCCCTATTTTTCACTTATACAAATTCAAATATTGTATTGTCATAAAATATTGCATATTTATCTGTCATTTGGAATATGGTATGGACATATCTAAACTTAATATGAACCACAGCTAGTCCAATTCCATTACGTGTCGCCTGTCTTGATTAATCAAAACTAGTTAGAGCTAGCAAGCAAACTTGCTGCATTTAAAACATTCATTTTTTGGTTTCCTTTACCTTTTCACTGTCATGAAATGTTTATGAAAATGGGACGGAGATGTAACGGAAAAACGATTGAGTACATGCTTTAATTCTGGAAGACACACAAACATCTTTTAAATTTTTTGACAAAATAGCTAAAAAGTAAACAGTCTGCTTTATTTGGTTGGGAATGGCTGTGAACTGAGAAATATTTAATTTAGTATTTTTTTTAGTATTAGTTTTACAAATTTTGAATTTAAATTTATATAGTAATATTTAAGAACGCAGCAGCCTTAGACTTGTTGATACCAACAATAAAATGACGGGAAATTCCAAAACGGTTCAAAGTTAACATTTACAGTTAGATTAACCGAAATACGCAACATTTTGAGGCTAATAAGTTTTTACTTTCGTCTCCTTTTAGACAATTACTAATGAAATGATAATGTTTTTTGCTTTTGATTACAGTTATAAAATTGCTTAAGTTGATGGGAAACTATTCCAACAATTCCAGTTATTTTAAATTGATGAAGACACAAATATTTGCCAAGGTGTACATGCTTTTGCGAAAGATTATTTGTATTTTAAAAAGCGATTGTTCCTTCATTTTGAGATTTTGTTGCTTTAATAATCAACTCAGTTTTCCATATTATACATTTAAACTTACTTATATATGAGTATTTAATTGAGCGACTACATAGCTTATTCTTTTGACGTTGTATTTTTTATTATAAGAAAATTAGAAACTAAATAAGAATGAACTTTTTAATTGACACAAAGGTTTTATTGATTTGGCCAGAAATTAAAACGAACATGTGGTATAGGTGAAGGTCAACCTTTTATTTCAGAAGAAACTTTTTTTAATGTTATCATTGATGCATTGATTCATTTCTCAATAAAACTTGATCAATTGGAGTTTGATAAATTACAATTTTCATAAAACTTATTTTAAAACTTTTCGTTGTCGTAACATAATTGTTATTGAAATTAATTTTTTTTTCAATTTTGTAACAAAAAAATATCCATTTGCAAAACATTCTGACTAACTATCATAAACAAATAGTTAAAATCATTTAGTAAAACCCTTTGCGTAATTTTTTCACGATACAAAAATGACAATTTAAAGTGTTAACAGTTTGAATAAACTACCAAAAACACAGATAAATGCTTATTACGAAATATAAATGTGTAATAAGTTACAAAACTAGCTTCCTAACAAAATATTTCTCGGTTGCGTTTCGAAAATATTGTAGCCTAATTTTTCTTTCCTGGTTTCATCAAAATCTTTAAAAAAACACACAAAACGTACAGATATCTACTTTTTTACACAGTAAAGACTCGCAACTCAGGTAATCCCATTCAATACAACTTTTGCTTAGTAACACTTTATCAAAAGAGTAAAATATCAGTACACAGTAAAGTAGTCATGTATCAGTAAAAAAATGCAAACACCGGTCAAAACCAGTACAAATATTACTTTTTCTTCTTCAATTTCTTCAAATAAAAAAACTGCAGAGTAAAACACATACACTTTTTCAAATATTGCATCAGAAAAAGCCATGTCATTTTTCTTTTCATCGGTAACTGAAATATGTATCTCAACGCTAATATTTATATTGTATTTTCTACACATTGCTTCATTTTTGACCAAATAAAAGTTTAGAAGTGAATTAGTATAAAAACCAACAAACCATTATAAAAGCAAAAATGAACGATCAGTAAAAATTGAAAATGAAATTGTGCACAGTAATTATAATGACGAACAAGCAGCGGAAATTAAAAATAAAAGAATGAGAAAAAATGCATTCAACATGGATGCATTTTTGTTTTAGAGAAGGGTGAGGTGGTGGTGGTGGATGCAGAGGAGGAAGGATTCTTGGAGGAGACTTTGCTCCCATTCACTCCATGTTTTAATACTTGGGCGTTCTACAGTTTTGGGGAAACCACATATCCTATTCCTAACAGTTTGGGACCTTTGTTGAACGCCCTTAGAAAGGGGGAAAAGATTTAAGAATATGTACACTTTTAATGGGGAGTCAGCGTTTTAAGATGATTTGGAAGTGAATGGCGTCAAGATCAAGACGGAGAAAACGGTCAAGTTTGTTGTTTCTGTTAACGAGGTGGAGGAGGTATGATTTAAAAAAGTTATTTGGCTAATTGTTAATGAATATTTTCATTATCATTTGTTGCTTGGTAATTAACTATTTAATTTCTTTTTAAATAGCTTTTGATCCGTTAAAAATGTCGCTGAAAGAAAAAGGGAATTTTGCGAAACTATTACTCCAAAAGGATCTGGAATACTCTGTCAATGAATGGTATGAAGCCGCTGCTTGCAAGTTTACTCGTGATCGAGAGTATCTGAGGGAGGCGAAGGATTAACTGAAGAAGGTGCCTGAAGAACCTTGGACTAAGGGTTGAAAAGCTCTTGTATTCTGCGCTTTGTGGACTTGCTACAATGTTTTGGAAGCTTCCGGAAATGACTATGAAGGACGCTCAGGGATACTGCACTGTCGCCATTAATACCTTGGAAGGTATGCAGAAGATGGAAGAGACCACCAGCAACAGTAACACTGAGGTGAATTTCACTGAAGCTTATCGATTAAGGGCCCGACTTCATGGAGATGTAATCAAGGAATATGACTTGGCGAAAAGGGTTTTTGCGATGGTTCTAGAGTTGACTGAACAACAGTTATCAAAGTTGGGATTAGCCATTGAGAATTTCAGAACTGGTCAAGGTCAAAGTCAACAAGAAGCGAACGGGAGCTCATCATGCAAAGTTGGCGGTTTCATGGCTGATCATCAAGATAAGACAAAGTCACTGAAGACGCTGAAGAACCAAATCTCTGAAGTTGAATCGGAGATAAAGAATGCTGAGAAACTGGAAATCAAAGGAAGGAAAAATTATCTGTTTAAATATGTTCCACCGAAATGAATTATCTGTAATTATGTATTATTGCTCATGTGACTGTAATCCAATTCAACTATCAAATCTGACCTGACGTGAAGATAAGAAATTAAAAGATTTTTAAAATTATGTTTAATTTGTAGAAAAAGGTATCGTATCTAATAATCACACAGCTACTTATTACAAAAGATGCAAAATGAATACAAAATTTATTTACGAGCAATAAATGTTCATCGGAATTTTTTTTCATTTTTGTTGAAAATGGATGAACTCCAAACTTACGTGAAAAGGTAACACATCACTTAAGATACATATCGTAATTAAGACCAATTAAATATTGCCATGCTATGCAAGTAGTGTGCATTTCGCTAAAAAGTAGAATTATGACCGAAACCGTTCTTTTAGATGAATTTTATTCACAAGAAATTTATTCCGATGATCATTTTGGACTTTTATTTTCATCACGCAAATAATTTTGTATTCGAAAAAGAAATCAAATATCAGTAGCAAAGTATTTATAACACCAAATACGGAAACATTTAAATGAAACCTGATTATCAGTTTATTGTTAGATGATTGGCGTTTTCTCACAAAATTGGAATATATAATAAATGAAAACGCATATATTTTCGATTGCATTGTATTTTTATATATGTTTTAGTTCTAAGAGGCATCCCTTTAATAAAGACATATTTTGAAATTTCATTACAAATAATCTGTAAGGCCATATGCAGTTTTGCCCGATAGCTCATTTAAAAACCTAAATGTTTGTCTTTTCATCACGGATGGACAAATGTTTTCAAACATAATCTCAAAAGTTTAAGGGGTAGTAAAAGCAAGTCATGACATAAGCGGCTTTGCCAAATTCGGTAAAATGCTGCGTATTTTAAACCAATTATTGTATACTACTCCGTTACAATACTGTGTAACGAAAAGTTATGGTAAGGAAAAAAGAGGCACGTTTTTAGTAAACATTTTGAGCCCATAAAGAAAACTATCATCAGTTGGTTTTTCTTTTGCATTAAAAAATAAGTGGAAGTAGTCCTAGAAAAATGCAAAGAAGATTTTCCTTGTACTTTAGTTGTCCACAGTCTTCTAAAATTCCTAAATTGAAATAAAATGACTACATAAAAAAGTGTAGGGTATGCCCTTTAGAATTTAGAAACAATAATAAAAAACGGTTACTTTTGGAAGATACTATTTAACTGCGAAATCAAAATCAAAATTTCAATGCAAAAACGAGTCATGTCACCGGAAATCAAGCTTTGCCGTTTTCAGTCCAGCTTGCACAAAACTACCCAGAATGCGCAGGACCGTTCAGAATTGGTCTTGTGTTAAAGCCAGTTAATCACATAGCATAATCAACAATGAAACATGTTTCTCCATCCATCGTACAGTAATCGTAACTACCGTTGAAGTTTGGATTCAGTTTAAAAAACCTGTCCACACGATTTGTTTTATGCTGGAGAAAGTATTTAAATTCCTGGCCGTATTGAATTTTTTTCTGTAGTTGGTGGCTTTTTTATAAATCTTGACATGTATTGTATTTTTTCCAAAAATGTAATTTAGACACAAATGCAATGCATGTAGTTAAAATGGCAATTGTTTCAAAAAGATGTCTTTATAAACCGGATTATTTTGCTGCTAAAACAGAGTAAAAAAACAGAAAATTACTGCACTCAGCGAAACCGATGAAAAAAAAGAGTATCTTGCTGATAAAAAATAGTAAAATTGATATGAACTTTTTGTCCTGTTACAATTTCATTGTGTTATTTCCTTTCCATTTTGTCTTCCAATCACCAAAAATCACATCATCATGATCTTAAAGTACATTAAAATGTAAAAAAAAAACATTTGCTCTCACTTTTCAAAACAATTTCAGCTTTAGCTTAGTCATTCACACATACGTGGAGGATCTCAAAATTTTTGATAGTGACAATTTTATTTGTAATCTTAAATGGATGCACAAATTTTCAAAACCATTTTTCTATAACGTTACCCTGAATGGTTTTGCGTTTTTTCAACATCGATTTAGATCTGAAACACGTTGGCTGTGAAATGAGAAGAGGTAACGAAAAATCTATATTTTGACAATTTTTTTACCTGATCGTCATCGGAAAATCTCTTGTCTCGTAAACTATTTCACGTTTTTGGAAAGGAAAAGTTGTCGGATGGAGAGATGCAGTACGGGAAACAAAATAGTCTAACTATATGAAATATGAATAACGCACAACATTTTTGGTGGCCTCAAATGTGTGGGTAGGTGCTTTGTCGTGCAACAGACCAGCTTCGTCATTTCACTGTTCGGGGTCTCGGTTTTTTGTGTGTATTTACTTGAAGCTTTTAAAGTTTAGTTGGGTGGTTGTCCAGATAGTGCTGCAGCTTATCGTAAAAACTCTGCCGAAATTACTTAATTAAGTTTCCAAAAAACAATGATCATATCCCTTGTATTTGAAGTTTTTCTTATCGATTCTTTGTGACGAGTTTTTTTTCCTTAAGAAAGTACTAAGATTGTTTAACCTTGTTTTCAGCCTCTTAGCCATGCGACTGGCTTTTAGGTTCTGTGACAAGTTCGTCGAAAACAAAATCTCTGTCCAAGAGTTTGAAGGATAAGTCCGCAGTACATGCCTCCTCTCGTTTTTTATTTTGCACAGAAGTTAAAAATTCAGGAATCCATCTTGTACACCGGAGTGAGAGACTAAGGATGATTGTCAAAATGTTGTACACAGAGCTACTGATCGCACAAACGTTCTCAGCTATTTCACTAACTGTCAGCCGGTGGTCTCCACTCAGAACACGTTCGATTTCAACCACATGTTTGTCAAAATTAGCAGATTTGACCCTTCCGGTATACGGTTTGTCTACCTTGGACTTGTCATCGTTTTTAAATCTGTTACATCATACATATATAGTAGGAATACCAGAGGTCAATTTACCCATAACCATTTGCGATTCCCTCCTTAGACGCTCTCAACGTAAGCCCTGCAAATACAGGGATTTGATATTTGCTCGTATTTCTTCCCTTGGAAAATTCATGATAGATGTTACTCCTATGCAGCTAAAATGGAGACTGACAGAAATCGATTTAATTTTGTCCTATAATGTCCTTGTACTATCTACACAGAAAATTTGGGGTCTGCTTGTTTACACATATTGGAGATATTTCTGTTAATTAGACTATCAAAAATTTTGGGATCCTCTACGTATCTTATTTCCTCTGCTTTGGACGAAAGTTTAAGTGGAATTGAAAATTACAATCATACCAAAGATTCTTATCTTGTTACCACTAGTTCCTTTTCCTCATATAATTCTCTGTCAACTTTTATCAGTAATCACTTTATTCATTCTTTCTATCTCTTTTTCCAGCAGTTCTTAAAATAGATGTTTGGTCAATAATCTGCTACCTGAGAAGTTTAGCGCTATATCGTGTCATGATCATAATTTCAAAGAATATTACTATGGCCATTTCAAATGCCATTTTAGTTTTTAATTCATCTGGACTTAAAGAAGTTAAATTCCATTGTCTATAAATATTTTACACTATTATCGGCTTCTATTCCTGAAATGTTATTTAAATGTCCAAAATATGAAAGAATAACTCATTTTAATTATGCTGACATGAGATATTTTTTTGGAATGTGTAGGTTACAAATAATCAATTGAGCTCAATATTTTTAAAGTTAAGTGTTGTAAGAATCCCATCGCACATTTCACCCAACAATATATTTCAAGCGTTTTGCTTGTGGCGTGAGATTATGTCCACTATAACATCATTAAAACAATAACTGGAATATATATGTTGCAGATGCCCTGTTAAAAATAACACTCACAAGGTTATACTTTGACTGGTAACTTGCCAAACTCAATACGACTTATACTAGACGAATGCCGACAAAACGTAGAACAAGATGGGATTGATTAAAATCCCGAATGGTTACTCTATGGTTACTAGTGATAGAACGAAGAGCGCACGTTTGAGCAGTAAACGCAAGCAAGAGCGGAAGCATTGTATCATTTCAAGCGAACTCGAGCGCAAACGATAGCGTTTCTCTTTTTTCAGTGCATGCGTTGGCTTACGGGAACGCGTTTCCTTCCTTTTCCTGCTTGCGTTTACAGCTTAAGCGCGTGCTCTTCCTTCTGTCGCAAATGAAGATAGAGTGACCATTCGGGATTTTAACCAATAACATTTTATTCTACGTTTCGTCGGCTTTCTTCTAGTATAAATTGTGCTTAGTTTGGCGAGTTACCAGCCAAAGTATAACCTTGTTAGTGCACGAGCTGGGTCACTGTTTTGAAAAACTGTTTACATACGTTTACTACGGTTCTGGAAATTAAAGACTCTAATCGGAATCATAAATGTGGAATTTATGAAATCGGCAATTGTTTAAAGTTTCCGAAGTAAAATAATATGATTTCCTCCTCGATAGCTTCACAAAGGATGCCTCTCAAGGAGTACATACATAGTGGCTGTTTCTCTGACAAGAGTGAGAATGGTTTTGATATTTTATTAAAACAAAACTGTTATTTAAATAACCTGTTATGAATGAGTTGTAGTAGCGGCAGTGTTGTAGAGTTAATGTTGACGATGACAATGAGAAGGAAATGAGGAAAAAATATCGTTTGGTGATTGTTATTGCTTAGATTAGTGGCGCTTTTCACTTAGGTATACCAGCCTATATTTCAAATATGCCCCAAAGAAGCAACAAATACAGCATTTAAAATTCCAATTCACAAAAAATGATATATTTCTGTTTATTAAACTTTATGAATTTAACAAATAAATAATTGAGAAACGGTTGTTTTGTAGACAAACAGAACACAGCAGCCGCGCTAACAATCCAGTATGTGCGTATGCAAGCTTACCAATGTCTGAGTTATCTTTAAACGGACCATTAACATTTCAAATTGAAAGAATTGTAAAAAAGGAGTAAAATATGCGCTTCTGTGTACGAATATAGACCTCAAAAACACCAAATGTCAGCTTCTTTGGCTTTTTGACGTCCATTTTCCGGGTAATTTCCGCGGTCCCTATCATGTTTTTGACAAAAATTATTCAGATTATCATTAAGATCAGCACATGAAAATAGAAAGATTTTGCACTTGTTTGTATGTACAATATTTGACTGATTTGATTTTCTACATAACCCTATGTGAAATGTATTTCCTTTAGCGGGAAAAGAGAGAATGATTATAAAGCTGTTTTTAAAAACCAAAATGATCAAGTAATACATATTGTTATTACTATGTAAATTTGGAAAATAATGTCATAACACCACAGTGTATACCAGATCAAAGTATGCATAAAATTGCAAGTTTGTGAGATCTTCGTCTATACAAATTAAAAAGGCAACAACTTTATCCTATCTTAGTCAACGATGACAGACACTACCGTAGATCTCTAACAAAAGTGGCAAATAAAAATATTATAAATTTTGAGATTATTTATCTTGCTCAGCATATGAAAATAGATTTTGTAAACTTTGGACTTACTTTTAAACACGGCTTCGGCTGAGGTGTCATTAATTAGTCCTTGTCGTGGTTGTGCCAGCTGTCAGCTGTAGGTTGTGCAGTTCAATTTACGCACACTCCAAAAGTTGTAAAAGACCATGTTATTATGTATTTTTCATTTTTCTATTGATAATATGTTATTAAGCTATAAAAATTAAATTCTGTAAATACTAAACCCGTTGCTTTGACAAACTAAAACTACAAAAAAGCTCATTTTGAAAATAAAAAGTCTGCAAACCAATATTTAAACGTTTTGAGTGACTGTGTGTAAACTAAGTGATGGTGAATATGTAAATTAAATGGTGTTTCGATGCAAAACTTGAGCACTGAAGGTGCTGTTAGGACCTACAAAGGGGTCGTCTGCCTACTGCGTATTGATACAAACCCAGGCTGTTTTAAAGATTTACTGCGAAATTCAGTGGACGCCTATGAGGAAACTTTTTTTTAAACGACACATCCTCAAATTACGACCAAAAGTTTGTATCAGCGAACGTGTCTCTTTTTTGATCAGTCAGGGAGCAATATCGCATTTCAATATTTTAGTTTTATAACAATTCTTTTTTCTGCAATTGTTACTTTTTCCATGCCAATGCTACATGTACGTAACACAATCGTCGTGGTGGATGCTATGGTTGTTTGTATTACCTATCAAGGCACTATAATTGTTTACTGCTGCATACTTCAATTAGCATCACCAGCCACAGCTCCTTCTTTCTGTCATCATGCATAAATATATGACTCATTAGAAGAATTTAGAATATTACGTTCTCGTGTAAGACAAATAAAGTTTGCTTGGTTTGCTTTTGAGACCCAGCATCGCCCTGATGATAAGATTGGTTTCTCTCTCTTGTTCTCTCTCAAATCGTTTGTAAACGTACAAGTATTCAGATATGTCGAAGATTTTTCTAATAATTTTTGGATAGGTCGTCAATGTTTCATCTTTTTATATCCAAAATACAACCCTATGTATAGATATTCATCTTTTAACTTTTATCAACACGACAACATGATACTATAGTTAACTGTTTTTCACTCTTTACTAAAATAGGAGCAGGTGAAGCTACTGCGTGATTGGTCTACCCAAAAAAGCAAAGTAGAGATATTCTGTACTTATGATATGATTCAAATGGATGATGCTAAAACTACCTTTTACTTTTCAATATAAAGAAAGAGAGAACTGAGAAAAAATCAGTGTTAGAATTTTTTTGGGATGGGCTTGAAAAGATTAGTGAGTAAAGAGCATACAGATTTGTTTTTGGAATAAATTAATTCCTTTTGGTTTTTTAAGTTTCTAAGGGAGTTTTCAAAGGTTTCCAATTGTTTTTTTCAGACTGTGCGTTTAATTAAAATCGATTTAAAACGGATAATAGAGTGGAAGTTGCAAAAATTTGATTTTTGTTTTGCGCTTCTTTTAATTAAAGGAAGACTACTGCTGCTCTACTAATGACCTCATACTGACTATAAAATTTATCCAGTTGTTGTACGTTTACGGTTGAGGCGGTAAAAGAGCCGCTGCATCACTACTTGCTCCTCCTCTGGGGCTTAGACAAACTTATAATCCCCATGGTACTTTACAAGACGACGCGCATCCAAACCAAATTTAACTCCATGTTCCTTAAATCATTGTATCAACTCAGATGTAAGCTGCAAACTTCATTTATTCGAGAAAATTGTATTGTGCTGGAGCTGGAGCGACGACTTTCTGCGTTTTCAGCGAGCAAAAGAGCTGGTTGTGGAGGAAGAGGTAGAGTTGGTGGTGGTGTAAGTGTAAAAACGGTTCCATGAGGGACCACACATGATATATCCCATAACAAAAGGCCGTTTGGTGTATTATGGCGATATATTGGGTTAATAAAATATGCTTGTATGTAATGTTATCTCCCAAATATGCATATAAACGAGCCTTGTTCCCAAGTAAAGTTGTAATGTAAAGCGGATCTTCAATTGAAAAACAAGTTTCAAAAAATTTAAATGTTAAATAAATAATACAACTTACCATAAAGATCCCCACGTAAATAATGCAGACCAATGTCGTTCAACATATCTGTTGAAAAACACCGTGCCAGAGCCCAATCATATTTTGCACCCTTATTACAATTCGTATGATTACACGGTTCTGTGAGTATAACAAAGTAAGCAGGGTCAATGTCTTGAACAGTAACAAGACGATGTGGACCATTTTGAAACCAATGTCAATTGCCGGTTCGACGCACAGTCTTTTACCCAACGCAACCATCCTGTAATTAACTAAATATTGGCTTCTCCAAAAAATTTGGGGTAGCTGCTGTTGAAAATAACGATATCCGTTGTTCATGTGATAACATTTCCTGGTAAAAGCCGGGAAGAAGTATATAATATACCTCAGCAAATTTCTGACACTCTCATAAGGGCTCGACCCTTATTAAATGGAATTGGAATACCATTCCGTACATGCCTAATTTTTATTTTGTGCCGACATATGGACATATCGGCTTACGCTTTAACGGATTATAATAAATCCAGTCTATAGGACCCTCAGGTCCGCACTCTTTAATTAAATATTCACAACACTCAAGTCCCAGTGGCTCTGTTATATACTCTATCTCTGCTCGATATTGTGCTCTTTCTGTTTCTAAATACATTTTAGTATGATTCTGTCCCCTCTTAAAACACAACTGGAGATGCTTTTTCTTTTCGCCACTCTTTCTCGTTTCATGTATTCAATGAAAAAAGCGAATGAAAACTTACACAAACACAGAACAGATTGCGTAGCATTCCAAACTTCTTTTCTCTTTTATACCCATACATAGTGGCATTCAAGCTTATTTTTTCTCTTTTATCCTCTTATTCTTACGAGCTTTCTTCTATTCTCACTTATCTTATAACTTGCAAATGGTAAATTTTTACAAGTGTGTCTAATTTGAAAGAAAATGGAAAGTACTTCTTTAAAAAAAACTCACTGAACTATTTTGTTTATGTGCTTTAATCCTTAAACGATTCCAACGTACGCGTGTTAGCTTTATACACAAGCTTGGTACTTGGTACCTTGGTACTTTACTCGCAATATCTTAAGCAATCAGCCGGTTATATAATGCAATTGAAGTGAGCTTTCATATTTCAAAGCTACCCATCTTGATCGATAACGTCACAGAGGAAGCCTTCAAGCGATCTCCCTAGAAGTGAGACAATTAGTAAAACAATTTATGAATTTGAATGTTTTATAAAAAATGACTTCATGCACTTGAAAATACCATTTTCTTTTCAGTAAACATTTTATGATTCTTGAATATCTTTTAAATAAATGTCGTTCCTTTTTAATGGTTATAAATTTATCAAAATCAATAAAAATTTACCCTTAAAAGCACAACTTTTGCTCTGACGATTAGTTGATAATTTTTTAATAGTCGGTAACTTGGAGTTTGGAAATTGGACAAAATACCTTTTCTTTTTTTTATCCATGTTACATGTTATAGCACGTTCTGAAGGTTATTAACGACAGTTTTTTGTCGTTAATTCATAACGTGTACAGGTTGAAAAACGGATTATAAGCCCAATTAATACGCTTTGTCTCTTTCTTGAATATATGACAACAACAGTGTCCTAAGCATTTAAGAAAAAGGACTGTAGTACTCTACTTAAACGGGTAACAAGTAGTGCTACTTCTACAAACCGGACAAAGCAATGGTCTATTTGTTACATACAAATTCAGTGTTTTTCAGTAGTTTTGTTTCTAAATGAGTTTTGTAACTCTTAATCACTTAAGTATCCCTCTAATGTCACAGATGGTAGCAAGTGAAGATTTGTATGGCAGATGTGTGACCCAATAGACAATGGTATGTCTGTGTGCATTAAACTGTCGTCACACGTTCTTTGACAGTGTAATAATATTATTTGAGTTTGCCAAGTTTCATTATTTTATCGTTTGGATTTAAAATAGGTGACGGAATTTGGTATACGTCGTTGCAGTATTCTTCAATTGAGCTCGTCATATATTTAAATTGCATTTTTGTACACAGGCGTTAGATTGACGGCAGATTGACATGAGCACTATTGTTGCAAATATTGGTGAAAAATTACTTATCATGTTTACGACTGTCCCAGTTATTTGCACCATTTCTCAAAAGGGGTCAGAAACATTATATTAAGAATAGCGGTGTTATTGCAGAGTAAAACTTTTCCGACCAGTTGCAAAATTGTGTTGTACAAAATATAGTTCTTTTTGGTACGTGTGTCTGAGGCATTTAAATGTAACGCATGGAGTCATATTTCTAGTCGTTTCATTAAAGTTTGATTTTTATCTGCACTGTTTACATGGTGTTGAATAGTCAAAACAGTCCCGAAACATAAGTTATAAATTTCCTATTCATTTAGTGCCCGATTTAGTGCTGCATATATAAATGACGATTTCAAATTCACTTTTTTCACAAATTTTTGGCGTCTATTTTTTCTCAGAAAATAAAGCTTTTTTCAAAACTTACTTGATAATCAAGAGACAACTGCTCCCGCTTGCTGATAATTCAAGATGTAATATTTGGTCGTTATGCAATGATCGATGCATTTTTGGTTCAAGAGAGTGACCAACTGTTCTCGTCGAGATGTTGTCGTATTAATTCCAAACTTTGCAGTTCCATTCATTCGCACAAAAATTGCGAAAAATCGCAAATCGTATTTTGCGCTCCTGATGTTTGTGAAAATGAGCAGCAACAGTTGGCAGCGTAAAACACACCATAGCAAAAATGCTTACCACCTATATAGCAGAAGAAGTGGTAAATAAATTGATCTGGTAGAAAGTGGTAGAAAAATTAGATAATACCATAATAATATAAATTTTGTGTAAACTTGCTTGCACAATGTAGTACATTTTGACACACCACCAAGTTACGGGCTAATCCCAAAAAAATTGGAAATTCCAAAATCCAAGAAAGCTTCTATCTAAATTAGGTTGTGTTTATGATTGGAAAATGAAAAAATAAGTGATAACTTTTGTAGGTCTTTACTGTTTGATATTCTCTTGATAACAAAACAAAATTGGTCTTATGTATAGCTAAACAAACAGTTGCTGGAAATTTACAAAGATAATTCAACTGCTTGAGCTCAGACATAATATATAAGCAATCAACCATGTGTAGAAAGGGAGCGTTTTAAAAATGTGGCAGAAATCAGTGTCAAAAAGTAAAATTGTTGCAATTTTTTATGTGAATGCTTTCAATCCAAATTTGTTGAGTGAGCATCCTTTCAAAAAAGGAATGTTCTCGACGTAATCGTTATGCAAGAATTCATAAAAACAACTTTTTCATACTCCAAGATTACTTAGACAAAATACCGATTACCTGAATGCATGAAATTATTAGTATCTTAAGTCATGCATACATGAATAATATGTAAAGTGATGTTATGAATGCAAGGAAAGCTTGACATAACAAACATGTTACAGAGCATGAGTCTTAACAAACACGCCGTTACATGCCCATTGTCCAATATATCTAGAGCTCACATTATACGAGCTCATGGAAACAGTGAATAACAATCAGGTTTTTAGCAGCTCTCACTTAAACGATGCAACATGAATAGTGAATAATGCTTTTTTTGTTGGCAAAAGACTTCATAGTATTTTTTTTTAAGTATTCAAAAATATTTTTAAGTGGCCTGACTGGCATGTAAAATTACAAAATCCCATTATTATTCACCTGGTGTTTTTCTTTTGAGACATACTTGACTAATAGAAGTGCTAAATGAAACAGTTTGTTAGTACAATGTCGGGCAGGAAAGTAAATGGTGAAGCAGAATTTGCCTTTCGTCAAGGTTATTGTAAAAGAAGTTTTATAATGGTCTGTGATTGGTCTGCTGACATTGTAGCATGACGTTAAAAACATGTACACAGAATGTACATGAGATGGCTTGAAACTTGTAATTGTGCTAGAGTCCAACATCCAAGTCATCTTCTCCCAAGCAAATTGTAAACTGCGTTAGTAATACATTTTTTATTTATCATTCGCATATACAACCGGAAAAAAATGTCAATACGGTGCCTAGTAAGAGGTGGGGTTATAAGTCAAACAGAAAAATTTACAATTTTGTCACTTACATGTTTTCAGTAAAATCTGTTTTTAAAGCGATAACTCTTCAATTTTCATTTGAATCATGAATACATGTCGCAAATTTTGTGTTGTAGTACTTCTGCAGTTGGAAACGAGAAACTCATCATAGCAAAACGAAATCAAATCAATTCTTTGCAAAAGGTATTTATAAATGAATTTTAATTAAAATATTACAAGTATTTCAACTATCCTAACATATCTATTTTGACAGCTTGTGTTGGCATCAATGTACGCAAAGTAATTGCCATTTGTGTACAGAGTTGTACCTAAATGACTTAGCATTTTCTGTCCAATCATTTGACTATCCTTATAGGTGCTCAAATATATTTTATGTTGAGTGACGTTGCGTAGAAGCTCATCAGTATTTTTCTGAATTTCTTCGACCCCACCTGCAGTCCCCAGTTAGGCGGCTTGTCTCAGCTTCAAATGCACTGACGCGACGAGATAAACCCAAAAATGAGCCAACCAGACTCATGGCTTTTAACGTGCTGAGCATTTTTAAAAGGTCATTGGCACTAAAGTTTCCGTTTTTCCCATTTCCCATACAAATCTATTTAAATGAATTGTATAATGAACTTACATGGAATAAAATGAATTTTAACCCATGGTTCGGAATGGAAATGAATTTTTAGGCAAAGTACAAAGTAGAATGACAAAGATTATAGACGATTTTCTCCTTGTACAAGTAATTCCCCGAACGCCCATACGACATTGCGTGCCATTTTTGTGCCGCGTCATTAACAGGCTCGAAATTTTATTGTTTAGGTATATATTCTGGAATGAGTATATTTATGTATATAATGTATATTTATGTATGAATGTAGATTTTTAAATGCAATTGTCGCTGGAAATACGCTTAGGTACATATCGCGTTGTGTGCTCATGTATATTTGTCTTGATACATGTATATCAGATATTACAGTTAAGATGTTTTCATGGTCCAGGGACGGGTTTACTGTTATTTATTTATGCATACAATGAAGATATTGTAGTAGACGTGAAAAGGTTAGCTGTAACTTCCTGGCTAGCATAAGGATGAAAAAAATTTTGACTTCGAAAATATTAGTATGCATTTAAATTATCCATTGGGGTCAAGCTGAAAGAAAATTTGAGGTACGTATCCCGTTATGTTTTATTATTCATTCATTTTAATAACGGTAAGGAAAACTACAAAATTGTTGATGTATTTTTTGCGTGTATAAATGATTTGGATGTATTATTTAAATATTACCTTTTTAGTTACGATTGCAATTTTCATGATTATCTATCAAATCAAAAGTTTATTTTACAATTATAACTAAATATCATTATTTACAGTGCAATGTTTTTGGAATAACTATTCAATTAGCATTTTCATGCTGGATGGATTGGATTATGATGAATATAAATAAAACGATAAATTTTAAATATATAAAATTTACAAAGACACAGTTAAATACAAGCCTACATCTTTCATAATTTTTCATTTGCATAATTTAAATGAAGAATCGTTTTCGTTTGCTCCAATTCTCAATCATGAATCAATATATAAAGTTGAGCTATATTATGGTAATCATTGGATTATTACAAAATTGTATTTTAAATCACAAGCGCAAAAACCTAACAAAACATCTATCATCTGCACCAATCAGCAAGGCCAATCTAAGCATGCAAGTGTTAAAATAAGAGTTGATAACCCAACATTACGATAAATATTGCTTCAAACCATAAACGCATACTATAGGATAGTATGTTAAGCCATTATTTAGTTTACTAAAATTACGCTTATTTTTCTGTAGTCTTTAAATTTACGGTGTAAAACTTAAAAGAATTAATATTGTTTTACCTTTGAATTATCAATAGCTTAAAGGTAGTTTTGCGAATTAAATCAGCGATACTGAGAAAATAAATGGCAGTTTTATTTGTAAAAGATTTTTATCTATATTGATACTGTATTAGAGGAATCTGACATACTTCTGACTTGAAGTCAACCATTGAATTGATTCA
>JAQFYG010001171.1:0-20740 GCA_034694325.1 Entomobrya corticalis
AAGAAAAAAGGTTTAAGCGACAAGAGAAGCTTATCGCCAAACACGTGCAGGTGTGAAGTACAAGCACCATTCACAGCCACATAGAAACATCGAGAAGTGACAATTAAACAAATATTATCTGCTTATGCAGATGAGCAAAAAAGACTCAAAACTCCTGATCCTGACAAATACTTTACAGCTTATAAATGATCCAAAAGGTCATTATAAAAACATAAGGGAAACTTAGCGACGATGATTTCACATTCCATAAATTCACATGGCCCCTAGTTTAAGGGATAAAATATAACGCAATTAATAAACCCTGTAGATGAACAAAATATGTTGCAAAAAAGAGCACAACTTCTCAGCTCCTGCTATTTGAATAAAGTCTATACAACTGTGAAGTCCTAGCCTTTTTTAAAAATCGCAACAATAAAAATGAAGAAGGCAAAAATGAAACTAAAAAACTTATTTTTCTTGTATGTGTTTAGCCAAAATTTTATTACAGTGTATGAATAAAAAGGATGCATTATTTTGACTTTACTGACTTTTACATTATTCATAGACATTTAGACATAAATGGGCAAAGACCAAAGCCAGCTTAGTATGATTACCTCATTATTTTCGTTTAATGAACCCAGAATGTTGTGTTTGCTATACCCAAAAAGTTCTTTGCACATTACGGTATAAAGACGCAGCTCATTACCATTAACATTTTACTTCAAAAACATTAAAGACAATACTTTCATTTTAAGGATAAAAAATACTTTAAACTGTATGCTCAAAGAAATACATTAGTTACATTGTTAGTTTGCCATAAAAATGTTTAATCGATACACCGTAAAAATGGAGACTACTAATAATGATTCCGATCCCATAACAATTATTGCCAGTAAACAAAAAAATAAATAATTGACATAGACTAAGCATCAGTTTTTGTTGACAATACCTTTTAGCCTTTTCCAATCATGCCTGGTTGGTATTACTAGAATACTGTTGTGTATTGTTCTAGAATTCGCAAAATAGCATTTAAAATCCACACAATATTTGTAGGCATTTATCCATTTATATTTATTACGTAGCTGAAACGTAATGAAGCGTAGTTATGCTTTTGTCGTGTTTGTCTGTCCGTCTGTCTGTCTGTCCGTCCGCGCTCTAACTTCATTATGCGTCGTCCGATTCTCCTCAAATTTGGTGCATAGACTACTTATGGCAAGACCTCGTATGGGATTGAATTTCAGCCTCCGGGGTTAAACGCCATGGGTACGGTGGTCGGTTGAAGGTCGCCATGTTGGCTTATGGGCAAAAATTTTTTTATTGCATATTTCGATAGCGGCATCAAAGGGGATCAATTTTTATGAAGACACCTCATGTCAAATGTCACTCCAAAGGTCGCCAGAGGTCATGAGATATCGAAGACTATCTCAGATATCAGCGACTATCGCAGATGTCGTAGAAAGTCGAAGACAATCGCAGATATCGTAGAATGTCGAAGACAATCGCAGATATCGTAGAAGCTCGAAGACTATCGCAGACATCGTGACTTCAATCTTTCAGCTACGTGATTTCCATCGTGAATTACCACGACTAGTTATTGAAGCAAAAGTGGCAGCAGTTTCCGTTCTTATAAGAATGCTTGTTTTCATTTAAGCATCGTCATATCAATTCCAAAATTGGTATAGATTGAGACACAAAAGTGTGTAATGTTTTCAGTCATTATATAATGGTTGGTGGAGATAAACGCCTTCTTTCTGTAACATAGTGCTTGCATCATTCAACGTAAATAAGTCGTAAACAATACATCTCCTCGTAAGCCCACTCGCCACCAGTTACGAATGTAAAGCTTTAATTCTTCATAATCCAAAACGGCCATTTCACTTTCACCTGGAGAGGAGGTAGTATCCCGTTATAAGTCTTTTTTTCATAGCCGTTGTAAAATCCAAAAATTTACAAATCCATGGGCTATGACGTTGCAGTACTACAAGTACTAAAAATATTCAGCACAATTACCACCGTTCTTCACAAACGACAATCAAACTCAAATCAGATCAAGGTTAATAAACCTTCAGAAAAATGGTTTCTGATGAGATCTATTATGACTTGTATTTATCTGTCAATTGTTTGGTGCAACTTTCTGCTCTTTAATGATACTCTGTCATTATCAAAAATTGTGGTGTCACTTTGCATTGGCGTTAGCATTACTCTGCATATTCCTTTGTTAATGGATACCTATATTCATCGAGAGGAAATATCTTGGCTCTTCAACTCTCTTTTGGACTTTGAAGCACGTAACAACGGTGAGGTTAAATTTAATCAAAATAACAATTTAAGTTGGAAATGTTTAAAATTTATTACGGTGCAAATTATGTAGAAAACAATTGGATACCAACGGAAGCTAAAACGGGAATCTCGTCAAGACTAAAATTTTACATGCTGATTTGTGCGCTAACGCTACCCGCAATTGTACTATTTTCTTTGCTTTATTTTCTCTGCGTGCCTTGTATTCCTTTGAACATGAGTTTTGTCCTTTTACCTGAATGTTTTCCTGACAGACCAGAAATCGTGTCAATTTCACCACGTTTGAGTTTTATTCTCAAACTTGTTTGTTCTGCATTTGCATCATGGACATTTCTATTCACATTTGGAAACTGTCTCTTGGAATTTATTGTATTTGAGTTTTCTCCTTGTGTTTGCTTTCTAAACTATTGTTTATTATTCCACAAACAATTTATACAGTCAACAAGGATAAGTGGTTTAAGACTAACTGTAGCATTGTGGAGGGAAATACGAATTCTTGTGACGGCTTATAATGAAATACATTCTAGAATGACCATTGCTATTAGTGTTTTGGTATCATTTAATTTTATTATTAGCTCTTATTGTGTATTTGGTTTGTATCAAAAGCTAATGATTGCTCAGGTTGTAATGTTTGTTATATTAATTTTTGATACGACATTGGGTATTGTCGATATAGATGGAAAGGGTAAAGGTGACGTTTATGTTAGGTCAAGGCAGTGTCTTTGGATGGTTAAGTCTAGTGATTGGGTTTTAAGAGACAAGATAAGCAACCGGCATGTAAAATCGCTAAGATGTTTGAAAATTTATGTTGGTTATTGTAACTTTAATGACCAGCGTACTGCATTAAACCTAATAGATTATAATTTAAACCAGACGGTTAATTTGCTGATCATGTAAATGAATGAATCGTGAATGGGTAAACTTTGATCCTTTACAATTAGAGAAAAGTTATTATGTTTTTGTAAATTAATTACTAAGAATGGAAAGAAACAACAACAATTTCTTTGCGTTTAAGTTTTGATATAAAATGTAAATAATAGCTCTAAAATGGCCATTATCTTTCATCAATATTAGCACACTAATGTATAATTCAATGTCCCAATTACATGCTAAGTCTCCATTTAGCTAATTGCTAGGATAATATTTATAAATAACAGAGAATAATCTGTTTTCCATTTTGTAATCAGCCGAACTTGTAATTTGCGGTATTTTTGGGAATTTCCTTTTTCCTAACATCATACCACAATAAAATAAAATAAATTTAAGTAAGTATAAGTGAGTAAATTGTCAAACTAATTTAAAGCAGATAAGAGTTGATGCCATAATCTGGGTTATTTCTTTTCTTATCAATCTTATGGAAGGAAAACAGTAAAACCACAGGTTTACCTAAGTTATAATTTGCCAGAATCATAATATTGTAGACTTTACTGATACGTAAAGTTGAATAAGTGCTTGTACAAAAACGACTTTTATTTTATTTAACTTTCATATTATGCCAAACATGAAGACGTTTCCGTGATACGTTATAAGCTCTCATAAAATATTTAGTTGATCTAACTGAAAAACGTTATAATTATTAATTTATGATGATGGTGAGCCTTCGTCGGCAAAGCACGCATAACAATAAAAAATGAATATCTATTACACGAATACCCACTTTCTCGGGACAATATTGTTGTGCTACAATCGTCCTATAAGGCAATAAATTATGTGATATAGGTTATAATGAGACACAAAACTTAATAATAAAGTTGCAAAGATAAACGTGCGTAATTTTGAAGATAAACGTTGAAAAGAAAAAGGCTTTGAAAAGCGAAGAAATCTAATTAATAATTATGAGCTTACGTTATCAAGCAGTATGAGTCACCAAGCTTTACCAATACTGTTAGATAAAACAAATGGAAGATACCAGACATCACAACTCGTTAATGATGGATGAGCCTTTGCCTCTTGAAATAAGACCAGTTTTAGAGTTATTTATTGCGAGCAAATATTTTGACGCATTGATCCATTAGCATACACTTCATTAACATTATTTATGATCTTCCAATATAGAAAGCGTGTTTTAGCTATTCAGGAATATATTGTTTTTAATTTTATGGTCAAACGAGTTCAAGTCCTGAGTTAGTTTACATCGTAGTAATTTGCAACACGGAAAGAGTTAACGTTTAGAAATACGTTGCAACACAATGTTACAGGCTTTAAAATTTGGCAAATCATTATTGCAATTACTTAAGATGTTTGGTTTCCAAACTGCTGTTTTGCACCAAAGTCAAAACAATACAAACAGAATTGAAGTTGTTTCAAAACGATCCAAGAACATTTATATTTTTGGACTAGTTCATGCCATTTTATTTATGACAATTTCCTGGTGCAATGTTTTAGTCTATCACGATGATCACTTGTCAATGCCTAAGCTAACCGTTTATTTAACAAATAGTGTGGCAGTAAATATTCTCGTAGTCATTGTTATTGAAACTTATCACTACAAGAACGACATGGCGTCACTTTATAATTCACCTTTAGAATTTGATTCACGTCAAAACAGTAAGGTGTTTTTATTTATTTAAAAATATTTCAAAGTTCCTAAAAAAAGTCCACTGTTCTCTATTTTAGGGCAAAATTGGATTCCATCGAAAGCAAAATCAGAAGTATCGTCGGCACTGCCACTCGTCATATTTTTGTGTCATCTTTCGATACCAATGGCAGCAGTCACTTTTTGGATGCAAATACTTGGTGCAAACACCTTACGTTCCAATGAATATCGGACTCGTTTACGTGCCGGAATGCTTCCCTGAGAGAGATTTGAAGGCTCTAAATACATTGTTTCTTTTTATATTGATGATGGATCTTATCTTCATGGATAGTGCTATATTCATTTTTAAAATGTGTTTACGCCAGTATGTTTTTTGTTTGACACCTGCTATCTGTTTTCTCAACTATTTTCTGATATTAATTAGAGTAATTAGGACTATCAGGAGGAATCGAGTGGACTTGGCTATAACTTTGTGGAGACAAATACAAATTCTTGTACGTGCTTGTAATAATATAAACCAACATGTAATGGAAGTTTCTGCAACTTTGCTGTCGTCATTTGTGTATATCATGAGTTTGTATTGTCTCACAGCTTTGTATGAAGATCTTATGTTTATTCAGCTTTTAATGTTTTTGGTGCTTTTGATTGATCTTAATATAGTAATCATTGAAATGGAAGGAAATGCTAAAAGTGGCGTCTACGTTAAGTCAGTGCAATGCTTATGGGAAGCTCGGTTAATAAAATGGGTTTTTTTTTCGATAAGTTAAGTCGTCGCTATTTGAGATCTGTAAAATATCTTAAAATTTATTTTGGTTATAGTAATTATATTGACCGGTATATTGTATTGAATTTGTTGGACTATAATTTGAATCAAACCGTCAATCTACTGTTGCTTTAGTTTAGTATTAAAAATCAAAACAATTTCCAAGGATTATTGAACAGCATTTAAACGTAACTAATTATTTTAAATTTAAAATATATTCTCAGCTGCAAATAAAATGTTTTGTTTAGATCAAATAAATAAAATGAAAGCGCAACCCTATTGAATATAATACCATAATATTGGGTATTTTGTAGAATTGATAGTTTGCTTATGATGCAGTACAATTTTAATTTACTGATGATTTTTATTGATTGTGCAAGTAGCATTTTGTGTTTAACCGTTGTATTAAAACTAGACAATAGCGGTAATCAACACTTTTAAAGTACTTATGAATGTATTTATTGATTATACTATATTATTTGCCAAGCTCATCGAAGCACTATTATTGTTTTATCTTGACAAATAAATAATGAAAAATGTAGCTCTAAACAATTCAATTGCCGTTAAACCTCATTAGAATACAGCTCGAGAAGCTGCATGTTGAACTTTTTTCTTCTTTTTTTCTCCGAAAACAAATTACATAAAATATATTCTCATTCTTTCTGTCGTATATTTTATGAGTAATTGTATATTAGAACAGTTATTAATTGTTTAAGTATAGACACAAATCATTGGTTTTAAATAAACAATGTCTAAAGTTTTGATAAAGAATTTTAAAAATCTAGTAAAAGTAAAAGTCTGGTTTCTTCAAAGTACCTATACAAAATAATCATTAAAACAGTTTCGAATTGGATGAAATTTACTGGAGGTTCTAGGAAATGACACTTCGTTTTCAGTTCTTTACATGCTAAACCCTTTTAAAGAAGAGGAATGTCTACATTTTATGGTAAAAAGGATAGCATTAGATTAGAGTGAGTATTTTTAATGAATGAGTGAGGGTGAGTTAGTGAGCTTTTTCTGCAGTTCCTGCAAGAATAACGTACATACATGAGGGCTTCCCTTTTCTGCCATGTCATTTCAGAGTTCATTCCGCTGTGTTTTTGTTTGGTTTGCTCAGCACTCAGCGCAAGCAAAAGCCAAAAATGTTTTTGGTGAACTATATAATATTAAGTTTATTTTATCTATCTGCCTGTTAATAGTCTTTTGCCTGTTTATTATTGAACATGAACTTACACTACAGGAATATCATCAAAATAAATAATTGGACTGGTTTTATTTTAATGTTATATAATTAGTTGGAAAAACAGTCACATTCAACGTCAACGTCAATACCCATTTTGCTATTGGTGATATTGTTTCGCAGGTAACAGGTGACTGTTAACTGTATTTAAAACATATTATTATAATTTCTTATTAGCTTTGTGGCTCCTTTTGTGTGTCAGAAGATATCATTTGTTGCCATTACAGTGATAGAAAAGATAAGCCAATTGTCCCATCTCCAAACACCAATCCTTAAACTTGTGACTTCAACATGACCCAGATAAGTGCCCCATAATATCAGTGAGAGAAAACCGTCTGAGCCAGTCTTCCAAAAATATACGACATTCTAGTTTTACATAATATTTACTATTGTTTTCTCCAGGCAGGGAGTTATCACTCTGCTGACCCTTGAAGAAAGTGCTTTGTGTGATCATACCTATACCACAAATTTTGAGGACCTATTGAGCAGCTTGTGTCATTAGTCATTGTTAGGAAATACATCTTTCCTTAAGTCACTTTAAGAAACGTAAGTTTACTTAAAATTCAAATTATAATTTAAAAGGGAGTTGTAGTAACTGTTAAAATCCTCAACTTGCATTTCACAAATAATGTTAGAAGTCCTTCAATAGGCAGCTTTGTCAATCTCCATACAAAATATCCCATTGACATTATCCTGATCCAAATGTGTTTTCTTATTTCAACAACAAAACAAAATAAAGCAAAAGAACCACCCGCAGCTAATATTAAAAATATCACAACAATATTTCCCTTCATCGACGGTTTTTTAACTGGATTGGTAGTTTGTAAAGGTTTCACGTGCCTCTCAATCAATTTCGGTAGCCAGTCCACAATTCCAGATGCCTTGAGGCTTCTCATTCTCTGGAATGTGAAAGGGGGAATAAAACGATTTATTGATATCCCAAGGTGTGATTCTAAGTATTGTTCTTCGCCGATGTCGATTGGGAGTTGCCTTTTTAGCAATTTTTCAGCATGCTGTCTGCACTTGTACTGTGGCAAAACCATGGCAACCTGTTGACACTTTTCAAGTTCAACTTCCATCAAAATATCTTGTGCTTTTTCAAAAGGCTCGGTTAAGTTAGTACTCAATTGATAGAAATAATAATTCATAGTATTATTATTCATCTTTAGTAGTTCCTCTGAGCTGTTTGTTTGCGTTAAGTTTTTAGTAACATCTAAAAATACGCTTGGTATAGATGGAAGCAAAGAACTATTACGAACAATATTTTTTAACCTCTCAAACTCCAATATCATACTGTCGTAGATTAAATCACCGGGTTTAAATACAGTAGCCATATAAGTAGCTTCTGATTGAAAATGTATTTGTGAAAAGTTCCGAGTAGAGATTAAAATATCCTAACATTTCTATGCTATTGTTAAATTCAATAATATATTTGCTTCTGTCCGGTTCTGGGTAGTACATTCCGTTTTTTAACACATCGATATCTATCATCCAATCTATCATTTTAGCTCTTGTATAAATAGTAAAGTTGGCAGCGAGAAGTTCAATGAATGTTTTGAATGGAATTTGTTTCCGTGGAATAACCATGTTGTATACATTTGTGTTTTTATATGCGTTGCTAATCACCACACCGACCAATAAAAATGCTCCCATTAAGCCTTTCATTTTTGCATTGGACATAACATTCAACGGAATAGGGTCTCCTTGCTCAACAAATACTTTAAAAACTGCAAAAAGATGAGAAAAACTATTTTTGAAAACATTATACCAACTTTTTGTACCTCTTTTGTTTTTGAGCAGAGCTATCATACTAAAAGCCAAAATTATTGTAAACGCTCCCAACCAAATCCAGGTATAATCGTCAAACGCGTTTAAGAACTCGTCAAAAGGAAACGGACTGATTAGTATTTGGTTTCCACAACTGACAAATTGGAACGTAAGTAAATGGTTGGGCATACTTAAGGAGTATGAAATGTGGGAGGTGTTACCGGAATGTTTTTCAGTATACCACTCTGCGAAATGATTTGAGCACAGAACATTTTCCACAATTTTCCCATTCATGCAGCTACAAATTCCTAAATTTTGATTTGTGTCCGATAAATCTTGATGCGAGTAGTTGTGCATGATAACTTGAAGAATGTAGTATGACATGGAATTAAATTGCTGTATACTGTCGGAATTTGGTTGAGTAAATGGGTGTTTTGAAAATGTGAGCTCATTGTTGCAAGTTAGCATTAGTTTTCTCAAATCAGGTGACCACCATGATGAACTCCAAGTCCAAAGTTCGCCATGTTTGAAGGCCAATTTTCTAATTAGGTCTATACTTGTTATACTTTCCCAACTTTTTTCTGAAATTAGAACTCCATGAAGATATGTAAAATATGAAAGCCAATCAAATTTTAAAATATTTATTTCTGTGATCAGAGCACTTAACTGTTGCAGTGAGGTTGACTGCTCTGGCATTTTGACAGTTACCTTGGCAGTTATAAAAAACTTCCACTCTACATTGTTAAAATGTTTACCGCTTGCTTCATGATAGGCAATATGTTTGTAGTGAACGTAAGGCAGGCTGCTAGTGTCTATCAAAATGTGAAACGACAAAGACGTAAATTTTATCTCATGGCGCCAAGGGTTGCTAAATGTATGCCTATCAGTGTCAAAGCGTAAAGTGTTGGTAGGTGCAAATAAATCCAATTTAATATTACAGTTCCACGGTTTAGTTACTAATGCAAATTTTTTCATGGCTAGCCGCACACAAAATACTTGTTCAACAGTTTCGTACAAATTTTCAAAATATCTGGAACGCTCGCATTTGTGCCAAACCATTTTGTTTTGCTTAAAATTTAGAGGAAACCATATAAATCGAACCTTATGATAGGCAGTGTTGTAGGGACAATTTTGTGTACAAACTCTCACAAACAATTCAACACTTCGTAAAACGACAGGGTGGGTTAACGAGGCATCAATATTTGTAAAACGATAATTATTAAGTAAGATTAAGCAGTGCTTATCTTGAAATGGCTTCAGAAAACTGTCAAGATTTTTAACTTGTGGAAATCCCCTGTCCATTTGTTTCTCTGTTTTGTAGTTTTCCAAATTATTTATAATCAAATTGGGATCAAAATAAGCTCTATCATCTCTGTTTTGAGTTAGAGAATCGGGAAAGTTTGCTAAGGAAATAGTTTTACTGTTGAAAAAGGCATAGCTTGGGTATTTCTTTGCTTTGCTGCAAGAAGCAAGCAATATTGTAGAAATTACCGTATACTTTACGGTCAACATGTTCAAATTTTTATAACTGTCAAATGTTTTAATTTGATGACAAAGTTGAACTAAAGAAATGTCTTATGGACAGTTGTCTGCTCTTTCCAAAGATTATTGTGCATGTACAGATATAGTGGAGTGCTTTACATCACTCAATTTTAATCATGTTTAATACCGTGCACAAATAAGGTAATTATTTTTTCATACCTGACTTGACAAATAACTTAAAATTACATTATCTAATGAATTTCCCGCCCTTAATACAATATTATATCACTATGTGCATATTCTAATAAACTAAAACTTTACTAGTATAGTAGCGCACCGCTACCCAAACCTTTTTAAATAGCTTAATAGCCTAAGCAATATTTTAGAAGAAACCCAGTTAAATAAAATTTTAAACAATATGCAGCACCGACTTTAGCAATACTGGCTTAGAATAACTTTTTAAAAATGTGTGTATCTTTGCACCTTGTCGAGTTGAACAAAGTGGCAGCGATACATTACAAGATCAAATTGATTTGTATTAACTATGTCAAATCGGTTTTAATATTTACTCATTTTATCACTTTCAAGTTTGGTTTGTTTAAAATTTAACAAATAATAGCTAAAAAACCTTGCCTTTCCCCGTAAATACTATCATTTGCCGATTTAAAGTATTTTAAATAAGAACACAGTATATGGGCAAGTATTCTAAAAAGTTCAAAAATGTTATGTTTCACAAACAACATCCTTATATTATGCTAAATTATTGACAAGCTGTATTTGAAAATAAAGTTTGTGTTTACGATAAGATATTGTAGGATTAAAACTTTTAATTTTACTTCTCTCACCATTGACGTTTAAGAGTGTAATGAGTAGTTGAATTACATTTTACCTCTATACTTCCCATATACTTTGCATTTTGCTAATGATAAAAACATATTATTAACTTTAGTTTAATCAGATATCTACCGGAAAGGTAACCACACTAACAAATACTTGGAACTAGAGGCTCCTAACTAACTCGGGGAATTTCTTATTGAAATCTAAAGGTAGTTATAATATTATGTCTGGATAATCCATACTTTGCTCTGAATAATAATTTGAATATAAACTAATAAACATCAAGCAAATTTCTACACATGAAATACATTGGGTTCGATCTTATTAACTTTTATACATATATGTGATAAAATGAGCTGTATTAAAACATCTTGACAGATTTTTACAAGTAATGATTCTTGTCGAGTGATTTTCTTAAAAGTTAAAATACTCTCCATATTTAATTAGTACTTTGAATGTAGATATAAATACAATATCAGCCACCTGCATAAACGAAGTGCAGTTGGAGAATATACCTTCTAATTCCAATACATTCTTGGGTTTCGCAATATGGTAGTCCTGATTGTATTGTTTCATGAATATTTTAGTATTCAAAGAAACGACAACACTCATAATATTTAATTATTTTAAAAAGCTTTATATGTTTTTGTGCACATGCCAATTGAATAAATTATTAAATGCTCCTTATTTCAGCCATATAATATATAATCTACCCAACAATACATCACAATCTACTAACAATAGTTACAATCTAAAGACTGTAAAATGGTTGATGCCGGAGAATGATAGAATATACAACTGTGAGAATACTTAATATTTATGCTGTTTTTTAATATATTTTATGACGTAAAAGTGAATTAATGATCTGACTTGACAATTTGACATAGAACGTTTGATATTTTTTTAAATACTCGAAAGTTTATTTATTCCGACTTTTTATTGTAGTATATAATAAAACTGCTCCTTTCTTCTTCATACTTCCATTTTATTTGAAAGTTCAGCCCAATCTACATCCTTGACGCTACATTCCATTTCAGACTTCCATTATGACACCCTCTTACAATAGTATAGCATCCACTATCAACCTCGATGCGTCTATAAACATTTCCGTTCACCTGAACCTTCGATGGTCTACTTTGCTTGAGGTTATCTGTGGCATTGGCAATTTCCATCGATCCGACATCCTTCTCCAATCTGAATCACATTCTTGACTGACCCACAAACCGTAATTTTTCCGTTGTTTTCAGTTTGCTTCAATATATTCAGGTCTCCAAACACACACATCTTTCCATTCCCGCTGTACTCCAAGTTGGTGTCCTTAGCACTCCCGGTCACCACTCAAATATTCGGACCAGTCAAGCGGATCCTATTAAGACCAAACATTTGGAGCTGTTTAGTTATGGCTCGAACATGTATAAAATCGCACACTCTCTTATCGTATAAACCATTATGAGAATAAATTACATCACGTTTTGTCAGTGTCCTCTTCAGCACAGTTTTGGACTGTAGTGTTGGTGCCAGCACCAACGCAGAGGCCTTCTCCTGGTAAAAATAGAATTTGTGTCATTTTTATCCTTGATTTGGACCACGCAACTAGTACCGTGGCCATTTTAAAGTTTCCACACTGCCCTCCTTTTAGGATGAGCGTTCATATTCCTTGACCGTTGAAGCTATAATACCTATCCGCAAGCAGTGTGAGGTTGACGGATTGTGAGACGAGCTGATAATTGGAATTTCTTCACTTATTGTAAAAAGGTGTCGACGAGTCTTAATGCAAGGTCAGTTTTGAAAAGGGCTGTAAGTTAAATCTTCATTGATTTTGTGGGATTCAAGTAGATTAAAAATTTCTTGTTTGTCCGATTTACCAGAAAATCTTTATTAATGCAGTAAAAGTATCCTGAAGAATTTTTAAAAAATCGTTTCTATTCTGTTGTAAATTTTTGCGCATCTGATAACAAATATATGTAGTTATGCCTGTATTAAGTTTATTTATCGCCAACTAAATTAAAATATGCAATAATTTGTCTATGGCCATCACAAATGTGTGGCGGTGATAATGAAGTCTTTCTCCCTAATTCTTCTTGATATGATTTGATGATGATGTTTCATATACCTCGATGTGAAATTATTAGATATTAAGGTCAGGACATGAAACTGGAAACTCTCTCTGGTTTTCATGAAGGATACAACAAATGTGTTCTAATTTTAAGTAAATATTCATCGCCAAAGTTCCAAATTCGATGAAAATTATCTGTTATCTGTAGTCCCAGAACAGTACACTCTTCTGTACGTCCTTATTTAGGCAAAGCTATTTTAAAGAAAAGGAATGTCTGCATTTTTATGTAAAAAGGAAATTACTTAATATAAATCGTGATATGGGCTGAGCACACAAACAACAAACAGATAATGGTTACACGGCAAGCATTATGAGAGATGACGAGAGTGAGTGAGTGTGTTTTTCTAGTAGATCTGGCAAGGATAATGTAAAAACATAAGAGCTTCCTTTTGTCTACCGTCTCATTTAATTCCAATATTTCCATCCACCACCACACACATCTCAACTGCTTTGTCCGAATTTTTTTTTCTGTCTATTAATTGAACGCAAGCTCTCACTTTCAAAATTAATGTGCTGTGTTCCGGAATATCAACAAAATAAATAATTAGACTAGGTTTAATATAATTGTTATGGTTAATTGTAGAAAAAAATAAATAGTTACGTTTTTTCGACGCCATTATTAATTTGATTTTGTTAATATTATTGTCTTACAGATAACTGATGACTGTAAACTGCATTTAAGACATAATATTATTATTAGTTTTTTAACTTTGAAGTTAACTTTGTTCAAGGTTTTGTGTGTAAGATATCTGCAGTCTTGAATTTTGTTATATTATTGTTATTGTTGACATTTTAGTTGTAAAAAGAATGAAAGAGGCCAAGTCTCCAAACACTAATTCTTTACCTTGTGATTTCTTGCATCAATAAAAGATTTTCATGTTTAGAATAAAGCCTACCTGTTATAACAAAGCCCTGAAACCAACTAAAAATTATGCATAGATCGGTATTATTGTTTATTATTCCAAGATTGAGATAAAAATAACATTTTTGTGCGTAAGTTACTTCTACCCTACATAATTTTCTGCTTATGTTTTAAAAGCTAAATAGCTAAATATATAAGTTTATAAAGAACTTTTTTACTATTTATAAATGAGGAGTATTTCATGTTTATTATTCGTATATGATTTTTCGTAATTTTCTTTCAGTTGAGCCTTCATGCTTCCAGTGATTTTAAGAATGCGATGAATGCATCAATATCAATGATTGAGTAAAATACTTGTAAAAGGTTATTATGTATTTTAAGTCTGAGTCATGAGACAATGCTAAGCATTGTTTGCTGCTTTTAACACTTTTTGGCACAAAAATCATTTAGTACAATGACCGTCCGTAAATCCGTAATACGTTGACTGAACAATTGCTTGATATGCACACTAAAACCAAAAATACTTGTCCATGCCATTGCTTACATGTTGCTTTTTGCAGAAATTTGAGTAAGCATCGTTTTCTTATTCATTATTAAGTATTCAACCGACAATCGGCTCCCTTGGGCTAAGTTGTTTTGCCAAAGTTTGATTAAAACTGATTTTTATTACATACTTTGACCTCAACAGACAACCGATAGTAAACAATTCACAAATTTTGCCCACTCAGCACCGCCTCAAGGGCAGTATTTAAGTGAGCTAGTTTCCTCTTTAAAAATATTTCAGTTGTCATAATATTATGAATGGGACTTCAAGGATTCTTCGTACTTGTTTCCTTACTTCTTAAAGGGACGCTGATATGAATAAAATATCATTGCATTGAAACGTGTTTTGACATGGAATGCCACAAGCTCAAATATTGAACATTGAACATCAGTTTTTTTGATACTTTGTCGGTCATAAGTGATCAAAACAGCAAAATGATTCTTTATTTTAAAAAGGGTTAAATTTTATCAACATATCGAGGACCCTTTTCATACAAACAATAAACCACACAAAAAGCGCATTCATTCATAAAACAGATTATGTGGAATGGTAGCTGTTTTAAGAGAGACACGTAGGCAGAGAGAATGCAAGAATGGATTTTGTTTTGCCATGCACTTTTGAGAATGAATGAATCATTCATTCATTGTGGTCAAACAAGTACGTGTGCACGTACGACAATTCTTAATGCATTATTAGTGTGGTTTCGGCTTTTGTATTGACAATTACAAAATATAATTCTTCTCCTGGCAATTTTATTTTAAAACAACATGCTGACTTTTAGATGCAGCAACAAGTTTGAAACATTTTTGAATTTTTAATTGCTACTTGGTTGTTGAGAAAATGAACTTTACCTTTCCGGAAATACATGAAAGTTTCTATTAATTTGCTTACAAATAGAATTAATTTGTATTTTTGTCTGTGGTCATATTATTTACAAAATCTCGACATCAAATTATGCTGTACTGAACTGCAGTGGCCAAAAAAGGTGATAAATAATAAATAAATAATGTTCAGTAACAAATGCTGATGGGCCATTTATCACCATCAAAAGTTATTTTTATCAACAAACTGTAACTTGTTTCTGTTGTTGTTTTGTTTACAGTTCACGTTTGTCTCCAGTGATCTTCAAAAGCAATTTAAAGGAGATAAAATCGGTTCCTTTTTGTGTGGGATTGAACACAATGGATATTCATGAGGTAATTTATAGAAAAAAACCATTTTGCGCATTGTTACCATTTTGTATTGAACCATGCTTATTTTTTAAATGCTTATTGAAACATTTGAAATGTTAATTGTAAAAATTTGATCATTTGTAGCACAAAACATTAGTTTGATATAAAATTTTAATTAGTAATATTATCTCTTTTCAAAATAATTTAAATTCATATTACCATGATTTTCTTGCCGAGAAAGTTAAAACTCATAAAAAGTTGTTTGTACAGTTTCCACAAATCTGTGCATTATTTCAAAATGGTTTGAGCTTTGCTCAGAAGATTCTGAAATTCAAAGGTTTTGTTTGATAAATTTTCCATTTTTCCAAAACCATAATTAAAGTGTTTACCTAAAATAGAGGATATGAAGCAAATAAAATGACATAATCTATGTATTCATATTCAAAAGCACTTTAAACACAACTTTTTCAAGTGTAATATAATATTAAAAAGTACAATCTTTTGTTGCAGGGTTATCAAATATGGCGGCCGTTTGAAGTTGAAAATGATACGTGCAATGTGAACAGAGAAATTGAAAGCGGCGACGGTTCTCCACATATTTCACAAGGGGTTCCAACGAAAACTCTGAAACATACCACCTCATCCCCTCATGTCAGCTCGCCTACAGACAAGGTAAACTTATGCGCTGGGAATGAGAATAAAACCAAGGAGTCAGTAGTCTCCTCATCCCGTCGAAGACCACTCACAAGGAGTAGTACCAAAGCCAAGTACAAAAAAGAAAATGACACAGATGCAACTTCCTTCCCTTCTGCTACTTCCTCCAGTACCGCAGACAAATTAAATAGTGGGGATGGGGATGATAAATACATGAGTAAAGATGACATTGGCCAGATTAGTTGTGATGGTACTGTTCCAAAAAAGAAAAGGCGCAGAAATTTAATTATTCCGAATCATATAACGGTAATTGGAGGTACGCCTCCAATTTATCAATGCGACTTCTGCAAAAAGAAGTTCAAAACGAAAGCCCACATCAACTACCATGACTTTTGTCAAAAGAGAGAAAAACCCTTCAGATGCTTGATGTGTGATGAAGGATTCATCACAAGAAGTCATTTTGAATACCATGTTCGAACACATACTGACGAAAAACCTTTCCCATGTCCAAAATGTGGAAGGGAATTCAACCAGTTGGGCAAAGTTACAAGGCATATGCGTTCACATACAGGAGAAAAACCATTTATCTGTCAGGAATGTAATCGAGGTTTCGCCACTGCTAAAGGCTTAAAATTCCACACTTTTTCTCATACAGGAGAAAAGCCATTTTCCTGTAAACTATGTAACAAGCGCTATGCCGGCATGACAGGCCTCAAGAAACACGTAATAACCCATACAAGCGAGCGCAATTTTAAGTGTACTGAATGCAAAAAAAGGTTTGGTCTTAAGTGCACTCTAGATACGCATTTAAAAACGCATTCAAGCGAGCGGCCCTATTCATGCAATCAGTGCTCAAAAGCGTTTTCCGATAGAAAAGATCTACGGCGTCATCTTAGTGTTCACACGAATAAACGCCCATTTAAATGCTGGTTATGCAAGAAGGCCTTTAAGCGTAAGGACAACTTGTGCAGACATATAAAGGAAAATCATAAGCAGGTAAAAGAGGTAGCCAAGAAACTAGCTGATGAAGCCGCTGCTGAATACCTTATGAAAACGAGAAAAGCTCAATTACTTGGCAATATTCCTGCCTCAAAAGTTAACTAAACTTTCTCTTCTATTTTTATTCGAATGTAAGAATTTTTCGGGATGTCAAAATCAATTCACAGCTATGTATTTTGTTTGTAAACTTGTTAATTGTTGTTCTTAGTATATAATTAATCCAGATAAACATGCATTTTGTTATGCACGAAATCGGCACAAAATAAGATTTGTGCAAAAATGTTACTGCATGTAGGTACTTGTTAATAACAATAATGTAAACGATATTTATAATTTTTGTTGTAGTAAAATATGATGTGATTGATTATTTGTAAAAATAAGCTATTTCAACTGTAATATTAGGAAACTTATTATTATGAACAGAAAATATATTATTTGTGCACAACACAACTTAAATTATATAATTTGGTGTTCTCTCAATTTATGTTGTTTTTTAAATACAGTTGGAAAATTAGTTTGAACATTTCAAAAAAATCTTGTATCATATTATTTTAATATATAGACAAAATACTACTTGCTCATGAGATTAAAGAATTATAATAATATCTTTTGTAAGAAAAACTATATCAAATTATAATTTTCAATCATTCTCTGATTTCAACTATTCTCAGCACAATTTTTATATCATCATAGCAAAAATGTGCATTAATTCTTATTGTTGAACTTACATACTTATGATCACTTTAACCCAAATAGAACAGTTTGTTTTATAGGTATAATTACTACAACAATAATTTAGAAAAAAATGAAATTCATACATTCAATTTAGTACATATTTGCAGTTACGAATGCGAAGTCAGCCAACAAAAATATAATTGTTTTTCACATTTTCCATCTTCTTGGGATTTTTGGCTTCCTGTGATTTTATGGATGCACCAAACAAACAAGGTCTGAGCATTAATTTTATGGAAAGTTATGTATTATACTTTTGAAACAATGCAGACATTGTTTAGCTGCTTTGAACCATTTTTGAGAAAACGATGCAAGCAAAAGAAAAAAAGGAGTAAAGTTGCTTTAACAAAAGATTTTCTACTTCACCTTTCCCTGTAAGTTTATGCAACAGCTACTATTAAAACACATTTCACCACAATGTGAAACCATAAACCTTTTCTGTGTAGTCAACTCCGTTAAGCGTTCAAGGCAACCAGGCGCAATAAACCATTCATAACAATTTTGTTTTAAGCTTTTTGGGTACTTTGCCGGCGTACGTTCTGTAGTCCCATCCCATTTATTCAGTTATAAGATAGCTCGAAAACAGATGTGGAGTGGAAGGGTAATCGTTTGCGTGAACGACTCAAATATTCAGCCAAAAAATATATATAAGGTGCTTTCGTTTTTACCATTTATTTTGGCTTAAGAATGAATGATTCATTCATTCGTTTTGTGCGTGCTAAAACGAGTTTTTATGCACGTATGTCAGTTCTCAGTCTACCAGTATTGTATTTATCTTTGCATTGAATATAACACAGTATGAAGCAGCTAGAAATTTTATTTTAAAACACGTGTTGACTTAACAGTTTGAAATAAATGTAGAGTATTTTTTGTGTCATTATTTACCAGTTGGAATTTTAGGTGTGTAGAAATGCATCAAAATATTTTAAGGCTAATAGTTAGATTAGAACAGAGAGATTTATACCAGCTTAAAACTGATCGTGATATGAAGCTCCACCAAATCAAACTATATGTTCGCGATCATTCGGAATTTGTTCCGTTTTATGACTTTATTTGATTTTTTGTGATTGTTATTGTGTGTACTTATATTTTATACAGTACAAATTTTATCTCAAATTCAAGTGCGTACTTGTGAAGTGAACTGAAGTAAAATAAATAATAAAAATAATGTTCAATTTCAAAAATAAAGTTGCTGATATTCGTTCATCCATACAACAACGATAGTTAATTTTACTGACGTTAATAGTAGTGTATTTATAATCATATAGTTTCTGGTGTTATGTGTAGCTCTCTTTTTTCTCAAGTGATCTTTGGAACAATTAAAGAGAACCTAAGTTTGGCATTTGAATTGTGATAAGCTAAAAATAACTGCAAAAACAGTTTGTGTTAACGTGAGCATGTCAAAAATTTATGCGTTCTAAGAAAAACTTAATGTGTCTCAAATAAGTTTTTAGAAGCACGTTAAACTTTATTTGAATTACTGAATTTGTTCAGTCAAAATGTTTAAAATTGTAAAAAGTTGTGAATTGTATGTGAGTGTGGTAGTTTCCATTCATTTGGTATAAAACTGGGTTTAAAAAAAAGCAATTCAGACAGCATTTGCAAATTATTTATTTTTATATCAATAAAAACGACGGAAATCTACTGTTTCACAATCTTATGAACTTTGTATGAATAATAGTAAATATATATTTAAAGTGATTGTCAAACAGAAAAGAGGGGCTTATATTATTATAGTCCAATTTGCTCAGTGATGTAGATTAAAATAAGTAATATTTTTCAGACCAAGCCATAAACCAAACTTGCAGCAGAAATGGGGGTAATAAAATTAATCACGTCGCATTTCAATTAAAACTTTTCCATACTTTCTAAAATTATCAGTTCTCACGATTAATCTTTTTCTAGAAATTCCAAATCTCGCGGCCATTCAAAGAAGCAGGACAAGACGACCCAGAGAATAAGGACAGAAAAATTACCACTATTGGCAGTTCCACTGATATTAAACTGGGTGTCCCCCAAAAGTCTCCAATAGCTTCCACTACAATCGCTTGTTCTATTTCCCGCTCAGTTAATGAGATTTCTGTTGGAGGAATTGAAAAAAAGAACACAAAATCAGCAGATTGCTGGTTCGGCCCCAGCCTTCATTTCACAAAGAAAAGCACCAAACTTACTAAAGAGAATGAGTGTGGTGCATCTTCCGGTCTTTTTGCGTGTACGTATTGCAAAAAGCGGTTTACGAGAAGGAGAAGTCTCCAAAGACATCTAAGAATACACTCAATAGAGCGACCTTTCGCATGCGACCAGTGTTCCCGAGCGTTTCTAAACAACCAATATTTGCAGCGTCATCTTGTTGCTCACTCAGGTGCGATTATATATTATTCATTTATCTGCGTTCCAACTTTTCCTTGTCGTCTTTGTCAATTTCACAAAATTTTATTTTTTTAGATAAACGTCCGTTTATATGCAGGACCTGTGGCGATGCTTTTAAGCGTAAGCTTTGGACAGACATGCAAAAAATAGGCATAATAATAAAACTAAAGAAGCAGCTACAAAACTTGCCAATGAATGCTTCTGGTCCAAAGTATCTAAAAATATCTCACTCTCTACTAAGTTAGCACTGTTTTCAGAAGATATAATATAGTCAAGAACGTAGATTCAGTACATGCTGATATTATGAAATTCTATCTACTTCAATATAAATTCATTTAACTATTTATGTTTAGGTATAAAATATATATAAGCTACATATATTTTTGTAA
>JAQFYG010001172.1:0-20736 GCA_034694325.1 Entomobrya corticalis
TCGAAAGAAGGGATAATTAAGCAAATCTTATCTGCTCATGCAGATCAACAAAAAGGACTCAACTCCTGATCCTGACACATATAAAGTATAGCCATAATCATGTCAAAATATAATATTGTTTTCAGTGAAACATTTTACGAGTTATTTTGTACAATATTTAGGTAATACAGATAAAAAAATAAATAGCCCTTGAATTTTGACGCTGTTTAGGAAACATTTTTTCAATTTTAAGTTGGCTAAAATCAATAGATAATGGTTGTTCGTTTATGTGTATATATAAAGAATTGCTTATTCATTTTGAATAAACTAAGCTGTTTTGCTTTTTGTATAATCACCTACACCTACTGCTTACATATTTAGATTACTGACACCAAAATATGACAAAACGATCAATGTTGCATTTTTTGCCAATTTTATCAGGATTGCATAACATACCACTGCAAAACTATACCGACAGTTTTATAAATGAAAGCATAGCTTGTTATTCTTTCCAAATAAAATTCTAAACGACAAATATGAATTAAAAAGTGGTTATTTTAAAGCCAAATGTCGATTCAGAATACGTTTTTACATCGTACCATTAACATTTCTTTCCATTCTTTCAAAAAAACTTTCGGATTATCATTTGTTCTCCTTCCAAATAAGTATTGTGCTCTATATAACGGAAAACAAAATCATCAAAATAAGACATATATTCCATACGATAGAAAAAAGCAGCCGTCTTAAGCTTCCTAAACCAAATAATAGTATTTATTTGAGAGCATTCAACACAAAAGATAAAAATAGTATGAAAACAAGATCCTCCACTTTACACGGAAGCTAACCGACGGTACAGGTGAAGCAAGTACAGTTTCTTCAGTGCTTTTTACGTCGCTTATTGCTACTGTGCACGCGCTACTTCTTCTTGACTTTAAAAATACAGGTGTAGGCATTGGAGAGTTTTAAACATTAGATCTTCTTTCTGACATTGTGAGCTTTATAGTACAGTAAATTACATCGTATTTGGCGATTACATTTAACATGCCTATGCTTGTAAGTACCTATAAAACTCAAAACCTATGAAGAAATCCCAAACAACCTGTATCATAACTTTAAAATCCAATCATGTAGACGATAAACAAAATACTAGAAGAAGTCAAAATGCTTAGATTAAAAAGACTTCACATTGATGTTGCATTCTTTTGAAAAGGTTTGAATTTTAAAAAATTTTATACTCATGCCATTTTCACCTTTTTACCTTTAATTCTTTAAAAAAGGACAATAAACAACTGCCGTTGCAAGTTACGGCACATCAATTCGGATTTCACGAATTCCTCGCTTGTTCTTCTCTTACAAATCAGATGCATACACAAATTATTTTTCCTAGCCCAATCCTAAATAAGGTTTCAAATGATTTTATGACTCAATCAGTTTAGAGTCATGAGTCTGAAAAGCTTTTGTAAGAAGATATATGGTAATTTAAAACTTAAACAAATAGAAACAATACATTTCTTGAAATTCAACATACACGTTTTATTCTTTTCTTACTCAGAATTTCGTTAGTGTCAGTTGCGATAATTACTAAATAAAATGTTCTGGAGACTTTCGCATTTTACATAGCTTCTCTTTTTATGTATATAGAATTGATATCGTACTATGCATTAGGATTAGTAATCTTTTGATACAATTCTTTAGCATTTTGTTTAGAGTTTGAATACTGGCGTCCAAGGTTTTCATTACTCTCAACACTGTATTTTATTAAATTAATTAAAAATTAACGCAAACCTTTGTCTTGTCACTTTGCCCACAACAGAGTGGTGCGTAGAGCATTGCATTGAAAAAAACATAGTATTTTGAAAGTCAGGGAATGTATCATTTTTATATGCTTTTGATTTTTGAAGAGCAGAAAAACATGCCATCCGTCAGTCCATCATATCCTCATTATCATGCCGTACAATTTTAAAAATCTTTGCATGTTTTCTGTCTACGTTTTAGTTTTTAAAGTTCACTTTCATACAAACAATCCATATTCTCACAAAAAAACTTCTAAATCACTAAGTTTATATGTTTTGTTCCATTCCGTCAAAAACATATTGTTTGAAAATACAGGAGTTGGGTTGTAAGGTTTGTAAAAATGGACGATTAAGGTAAAAATTAGGTTTCCTTCAAACTTGTTTATCTGCATTTTCATGGGTAGATAATCGAATTCGTTTCTTTTTTTGAAACTTCTAAAACAGACACGAGAAAACAAAGTAAGAAAAAATTTATTATTACGAACTTTATAATTTAAACGTTACTATTTTTTTTCGAGTAAACTTTTGAATTTACAAATCTATAGCAAGAATCAATCCTAACAATATATGGGGTATGATATATAAATAAACGAAATACAGTCGAAGTTTGATGTAGTGGACATGCATATAGTGGACAGATTTTGACTTTTTGATCCACGGGGATAGTGTTTTACATGTTAACCATTATAAATATAGTGGACACTATATAGAGGACAAATTGCTATAGTTAACAGATTTTGACTTGATGATGAGCATAAGTGTCTGCTATATAGTGGACAATGACCTAAAATGAGTAAAAATGCTACCTGATCCTGGCTATTACGTAAATGTTGAAGCAACAAAAACATTATTTTCTTTTTTCTTATCGAAAACAATACATAAACCACAGAAAAATTCCCGAGAGAGTATCGCTGACCGCAACTAGACGACTACTAAAGATTAAAGTAGCTGAGGAGCTAAAACTGGATGAAATGATGAAAATATTAAATTGCAAGACAAAAATGCCAGTTGAAACTTGTTATATCGGAAGGCATATTGTATAACTAATAGGTCTGGTGAAGCCTCGATTGCTCGATGGTAACAATTAATTAGGACGTGAGGAATATATTGCAAAAAAAAAACATTTCGATCAATGCCTAATCCAGATTTCTAAACCATGTTAACCTCTTAAAATGCAAATGATACAGTGCGCCTGTATTTGATATCGCAATGCTAAGATAGCTAATGTTATGAGATTTGATCCATAGATCGTCTATTTAAGTATATATTAATACTTATTAGTATATTGAGTGCTAACAAACAAAATTTAAAAAATTTTAATATTAAAGCTTTGGATTTGGAAAGGAAAAGTGCAGGATGCATGCGCATGCGCCAGATACTTTGCAAATTACTATTTCAAATTTAATTTAGGCACGTAAAGAAAACATGCCTATTTCTTATTTATTTTTTTATTACTTCTTCGTATCGGAACTTGGTTGAAATCAAGTGACGTGTGCAAAGAAATGAATCTTATTGGCTGCATTTTAGATTAGTGGCGTCATTATATTACAAATTACGAAACAATCAAAATAGCTGTAATTTCTCTAATTTTTTACAAACAGTTAGTTGAAGTATGACTCAGCTTTTGCATTGGGCAGACAATTTTCACATATTATGAAATATAACGTCACACGCTCATCAAATTATATTTTGATGTTTATTTAGCCGAAAAGCAGGGTTCTTAAAATTATTGCTAGTAAAATTTTGATTATTTTTAAAAACGTTTGTTCGTTTACCAGACATTCAAACAACAGTTCAGCTTAAAAGCTTTAAAATAATGAAGACTAAACAAACTGATTACAATTCTTCTATTGCCTACTGAATATCATAAAACACAGCAGTAAAAAAAATATTTTTAACTAAACACATTCTGATCTTCAATCAGTTCTAAAGGTCAATAATAACTAACAATTCATTTTATTTACCCCATTTTTGTGTTGATGTCAACGACCAAGTGGAAATTGTAACTAATAACAATAAACCTGCAGTAAAGATTATAATATCATTGAAAGAAATGAAACATAAAATTGAGAAATTTGCCTAAATTTTATTTGCCAATTGTGTTTAACGCCAATAACTTTTATACTGTTTTCGTCTGCCACAATATCTTAACAGATTTCTCAATGTAGACGCAATTAGTAAAAAACATGGTAATTAGAGCAGACAATTTGATGATTGAAGATTATGCCCATTTTTAATCCATCTGTTTCTTCACCATCGACCTTTTAAACATTTTCATAAGCCAAAGACTTCTCGTATAACTAACATATCAGAGAAGTTTCCTATATTTCATTAAATTTGTTTTTATATCACACAATATCATTAGATGGTGTTTTCTTTTTATCCGTCTTAAAATAGTAATAAAATATGCTTAAACGTTGCAAAAACCCGTGTTTAATGGCGTATTGTCATCTCCGTTAATCTCTTTGTCCATTTGTAAACAGTTTGCAATGTCATTATCATCATTAACGAAATTCGTCAAGATCATAAATATTTTGTCAATCCATACAAATAATAAAAACAAACTGATATGGCAATCTTTTTATGTTAAAGCTAACTTAAAATTTGCATAATTTTACTACATGGCGTAAAAGTTCGAGTTTTTGTCCGCATATATGGAATAATATTTTACGTCTGGCCAGATCTAGTGTGGACATACTATGCGGTGCAAAATGTTCAGTCACCAATCTACATCTTCATTTTAGTTAAAAATATATTTTTAGTATGAAAACATTGTCTGTACACAAGTTGAAAGAAAAAAGCAGTCATTCAGTTCTTTCGTTAATTATCAATATTTTTTTATGAATTATCCGTTTTATTTCAATAAAAACTTGAGCTGAATTTGTTTGAAGACAATATAATAAATTTTTATAATTATTGTGGAACCCCATGTTATTTAATAACGAAATTGGACGTTTAGATTAACATATTTTTTTATGATTGTTGTTATAATTTTAATGTAAATGTAGCCTTGAAACTGAATGGATGAATGATATGATAAGGTTCCTAATGTTGCCAATTAGCTTTATGAAATGCATGGTGTTAGGATGAAGTCTACTTAATTTATTTGAAAAAATTCAGAGGAGTCTCAAAGAAAGCAATGTTGATTGTGATTAAAACCCGGATAAGGAATGAATCCAATAGAGTATGGGTAGCTGACAATTGCAGCGTCAATTAGTACAAATATTGAGATAATTGAATTGCAGGAAAAACACACCAGTTGGGTCTAATTATGTCAAAAAGCATATTGCATTGTTACCAAGGTGGGATGACGAAAAAGCTGGTAGGATAACAATTATCAAAGAAGATTAAATATCAGAGACAATGTTTAATTAAAGCATCATCCAGTTTTAAAACAAGTTGTTAGCCTCTCCTGACAGAACAGTATAACCCAGTTTGAAGTAACAACACTATATCTTATAAAGTGGGAGAAAGGATTTATAAGAAATTAGACTTATCATTTAAGTTCATCGATAACTCAACATAAAGAAATGATAATCGCGTTTGGTTTAAGTCAGTTTTGAAAAAGTACTAATTAATCGCACGAATACTGCAATATTTTATTGAGCAGATAGTAATATTAGTTTTATATATATTTGCAAAGGATTCTTATACTCGTACTTTAGTTCAGGTTAAATAAATTCTTTGTTTCCCAATTAACGTTCCCGTCTCTTTTGAATTAAATTATATTTTAAGGTCTTTGCAATTGAACATACTTGTTTTCTGCGGGCGGGAGGTAAAAGCTCGTTCAAAACCGGAAAGCTGAGCTAAGGATAAACCTTCCATGGTGAGTACCTAAATTGAATTAAAAATAAATAAATAAAATTTATCTACCTGTATGACAATATATTTATTGTTATTTTTGTCTTCGTTCCTTTGTCAAACCAATAACGTTTAAAATCAGCAAGGAAAAAAGTATGATTGCCCCGATACTGCGTCATTTTATTATTGAAACCAGCTTTTCGAAATGAATTGTTATTAAATTTAAATAGTGTTGCTTTATTAATTTAGGTCTCGTTAACAACTAAAAGACAATAAAAATTTACTTCAAAGAAAAGATAAAATATGTATCTGTAGTGATTGATATTTTAGCAAAGTTATTTTTAAATATATAAATTAAATATAAGTTATGTATAAAGAAATGTATTCTGACGTAAAAACGTTCCTTTGTTTCATTTAATATTGACTTTATTTTAAGTTTAGGGCATGTTTTACGTCATAAATTTTTCTTTTACAACAAGATTAGTGTAGAAAGTAAATAATGCCATATAAGCTGCCAAAAACTCACCTGAAAAAATAAAGACATCTTAATATTTAATTCCCCTTTAAGTTCATTATAGGTTTTTTATTGTTTAGTTTTAATGAAGCCAATTTTGTGGTTTATTAAAGAGTAAATAATGTTTCATGCGCATGCGGCGGTATAAGATATAGTTCTCTACTTAATCTGACAAAGCTTATGTATACTTCAACAAACTGTTTGCAAATGTTAAGAAAGTGTTACGATTATTAGTTGTAATATCATTACGCTAAAAATAAAAAGACGCACTGAGATGGAGCACCTCAACCTAATAGATTAAAAGTCAGCCTTTCATGGGCGAGTTGACAAAAAACAAATGAAATGAATTATGAAATTGACGCATAATACGAAGTAGTTATAAAATTATGACTGAGAACTGCTCAAATTTTCGTTCAGACACCGACAAAAGGTCGCGCGTCTGCTCTGGGGGTAGTAAAGAAATTATTTATTATCTTGACGCCAGTAATCTAAATCTAAAAGAAATTGGCACACCATTCGGTTAAAGATTCGGATTTACGTGTAAAACCTATATTGTAGCAGGAATAAAATAAGGAAAAGGAGAATATGTGGCTAACGCAAAATTCTCCAGTATTTGTCCACATGTTATGAAGACTCAAATTTGTGGAAAATTATTACAGAACAAAGCGGTTCAATTAAGTAAGGAGCAGGAGGTAAAAGTCGCATTTTATTTTGATGATGAAAAACGGGTGTACTTATTTTACAGAATCTCCTTCTAATTTCTTAACTCTTTCCTCATGGGATACATGATATCATTACATCTGTAAAAATAGATCGAAAAATATTTGTTGAAAATGGTTTACAGTAATTAAATCCCATTGCATATCTTTGCAAACAGTGATATTCAACTTTTTAAAAACGTGTAAATCATTGTGTGGTGTGTGGTAGAATTGTCGTTCTGACTTTGGGTTTCAAACAAAAATTAAGTGCAGAACAATTTTAAAAAGTTTTCAACGAAAGGAACATTGAGAAAAAGTGTTGCAGAATTTCCAAACACTTTTATAACATTGCATAACTGGAGAGTTGGTTTATTTTTTCTGATAAAAACCATAATGTTTGTTTTAATAAATACACAAATGTATTCATAATTTTTTGAAATTATTTAAGCTGTTTACCACATAAAATGATAGTTTAATTTCATTGTTTTATACGGGAAAAATTTGATCGTATTTAGCAAAAGGTTCTAAGGTGCTTGTTACAAGATTATTCTTCGGTTGTTTGAAACTATTTGAAAAGTAGGCGACAAAACAGCTGAATTGAAAAATGGGGCTTGCATTACTGAACGAAGATTCACCATTTTTATGACATCATTTGATTATTTTCAATTATTATTATTATTATCTGTATCACTCTATTGTTCACATTTTATCTCTCTGTTAAATGATACCAGGAAACGCGACCGAAAACATTATTGGCGTTGAGGATTAAGATTCAATATTTTCGATATTTAAGCTAGATACCACAGTACATGCTTACGAGTTTGCCAAAAGTACAAGAATAGATTATTGGTGCGCTTGACTTAGGTTTCGAAGACAAGTAAATACAGAAGATGAATTAGTACTGGTAAATGGACTCAAATTCCAAACTGGCTATATAATGTCAATCGCATATTATCGAAATTGAAATGTCAGAACGGATTACTAGGTTTAGAAATTAAATCACATTTATTTTTGTTATACTGTTTATTGCGATGCAATCCAGATAAAATTGCAAAAAATGCAGTTTTAGTTATGTATTAGCTTAACGTCAGAAGTCTAAAGTAGTTAAGAAAATAACAATACTACCGTTAAGACGGTTATATAAGACTTATGAACGCAAATAAATGGATATTGAATTGTGAAATCAAGAAGAAGGATATATGTGGAAAAAATTATAACGCATCTAAATATTATTTTTAATATTAAAAATAGTAATTAATTTCAGTACTTTTTAACTTTACGGAAAAATATAAATTACACTGGCAGTGGTCACTCATGTCGCGTGCAGCCTTTTCTGTAGAAATTGAATCTTTTTCAATATATAAAGCTACACTTATTACCCAAGCCTGTTTGATTTATAGAAAAATAGGGGGACGAGACCTGGTAAGAATCTGAGAAATACAAAATCGTATATAAGGAATCCGAAAATAAGAAAATTTCTAGGTTAATGAGAAATGATTATTTCCAAGTTCGTAATTGTTTAAGTTTTTTCCATAAATTGAATTCCGTCGTATTACACGTTTGTTTCGAATATATTGTATTATAAACTTGTCTTTATCAAAGGGTGGTAAATGAATTTCGGCTTTTATGCCATCAATTTCATTGGCCGTTTTAAAGAGATTTGTCGAGAAGCAAAATCGATCTTTGATGAACTGTAGTTCAAACTAATTGAGTAATATTTATTAGGATTAATGATTCTGATAATAGCAAAATATCTTTTTTTAGATGTTGTTTTGATTATTTTTTATTTACTTTTTTATGTTGCATCTCTGCACCACGCCTTTTATTCTTCGTCTACTAAAGAAACTGGAATATAGTCAGAACAATGCTGTCGCTGTTTAAATTACAAAAATTTCATCACAAATTGTTTTGCTTTTTTATCTTAGTTATGGCTTTAAAGGTAAAAAATAATATGAAGCATTAAAAGATTTGTTCGATTCTATGTCATATAAAATTTATTGAATTGCTCAAATTTAATTTAAAAAACTAAAATCCGAACCATTAAACATAATCTGTTTCAAAATCCCATTTTTCTCTTTTCAAAACTATGTTTTGTTTCGGATAACTGCTTATACAATTTACCTCAAACCGTTTATTTTTAATGATAGCTTGTAGGAGTAGCACAATAAATTTTACATATTCAAGTTGCAATGTAAATACATTTAGACTTTAATTTGTGCCTTATTTTTCAGTTCTATCCTATTCCATGTGAACTAAAAAGAAATAATAAGATTTTTCATCAGATTTTCCGTTGTGCTCACTCCTGATAAAAACAAGCTTGCTAATTTGTATGTGCTACTTTCTGTGCTTATATTTTTACACGTATTCGGGTTTATATTTGTGATAGAAATTTCAGCCTAAATTTTGAGTTTATTGGGAAGTCAGTTGTATTTTTCTTTCAGAATGTTTTTACAAACGAGTTATTAATTATTCTTGCCGTTCTTTTTCGAGTAATATGTATAAGAGCTGTAATTTAAAATACTAATCTGCTCCGCTTGTAAATGGTAGTAATTGACAATTTCTAAAGTTACGATCTTATTGAACGTAAAATACAGCTTCATGTAGGTTTTTTGTGGTTTCAAGAAAACTTGATGAATGTTTATGATATTTAGCAATTACTGATGATGGTAGAGTACTGGAGTTACTGTTTCAGGTAATTGTATTAATCAGTATCGATGTGAGTTATGACGTGTTTGGTATTATAAAATAATCGTACCCACTAACAAAGTGATTTGGTAACATAATGTTTTGTGGAGTGATGGCTTCCGACTACGTTGCAAAACTGGCTTAAAACTGGATAACAAATCCAAAGAAGGGTCGTTTTTACTAGTAAAATATCTCTCTTATCTGAATATGCATATTACTTACCTGAGATAAAAACCTGAACCTTCCTGAAAAGGCTCAACTCCTAAAACAGTACTCCTAAAAATGGTATTTCTATTTTAATTCTACCTCCACTGGCGTTTAGTTCCACTCGATCTTCGCCTTTAGTTGAACGCTACCTCCAATGTACTCTATCTCATAAAAGTAGACCAATTGGAGGTAGAGACCGAGTCGAGTTGGAGACGTTTTGAGGTAGAAAGTTGGAAGTAGAGTTCAGTGGAACTAATGACTTATGAGGAAGGCACCGAACATGCTCTTCAGCATCTCATCTTCTTTCCTTGAACAACATAATATTTTGTGAGTAAATACAAAGAAAACCATTCAGTTGATTATCATCCCAATAATCCCAAAGCACCGCTAGCCATCGCTCATCACTTGAAACTTAAAACAGATTAATATATCATTTGTGCATTTTTACGCAGAGACTTACTTAACTGCCCTGCGATTTCATCTAAACTTCAAGAAGGATGCTAGGTACCGTTCCGGGAGTTAATGTAAACTATTGGTTCACAAAGCGCTTAATAGCTTATTAGGTCTGCAAATTAGTTAATTGCTCTCACTGCCAAAAAATATACAAACCATTGTCATTGAACAAGCTTATAAGCCTAAACTTATATAAGCCTTTCAGTTTATCTATAATAGCATAAATAGCTAAGTAATTTGTAAGATGGTCATTATTCTGAGAGAATCTTCTGTTGTTTTTCAACATTTCGACGCTAACGATGTCTGCGGACTAGTGATGAGGATAAAGTATTCTGACAACTGCTTAAAAAATTATGTTGATAATACTTTTTACGCAAATATCTCTATTTTATTAATTATCTTCCCCAAATAATTACCAACCAAGGACCTTCTTGCTGAGCTAATCGGAAATTGTTACAGTAAAAATGGTAACAGCGTTTAAATGTCAAAAAGTACATTTTAAACCTTTTTGGCTTCCTTATTTTATTTACCGGACTTTGCTTCTTATTTGTCTGTTAACTTTACAGCGAATTAACAAAAAATCTCTTTCTATTCAATAATAATTTAATAAATTGCAGCAATTTACAAAAATAGTATAAACAAGCATCTTACATGACACTAATATTTTATATTTATTATTTTTAAAACTCTGAAGTATATAAACTGTAAAAAATGATTATGGAATGCCAACAATGTACAATATTATTGACCATCAAATCAACATGGTTTTTGAATGTCCTTGTCCTTTACCTTGAGAAAAATATGTCAAAGTTAACAACAAATCATTTTTTAAAATCACTTTTGTTTTGTTAACAAGCCTTTTCATAAAAAGGTCGATCAATTTTCGACCAACATATTTATAATTATAAAAACAACACATCTTACAATTTTGAATAAAAAAGGTCTACTCAAGTAAATCAAGTATGATTGCGGCATTCTTCAGCGTTTCAACTTCTTTCATTCTTGAACGTTGGGCCATTATCTTTTTGCTGTAATTATTGTACGGACTATTGTTGTTTATATTTCATTACTTTCAATAACATTTATTTTGAAGTTGGACGATGAACGTGTAAATAATAAAACATTATGAAAGTAATGGAAGATAATTAACTGCTGCCTGTGATGTGACATTGCCAACTTTTGTACTCAAATTATATCCAGCGTTTTTTATAGTTCATTAATATTATAATTTAAAGAAACCCGTTACTATGGTGACCCGTTGACTATAATTGTACTATAGTAGGAAAATGGATCTGTTTACAATTTGCACTAACGGTTTGTGTACTTTCTTGCGTTACCCAAAATACTCTTTTAACTTTAGCTTAAAACTTTGGGCTTCAAAGGAAGACTTCAAATTGCAAATGGACGATACTTAAAAAATGGATAGTAATGAAAATATGTATTTTTCACCTTTAACCTAACCTTACCTGCTCGATGAAATGAATTTATGTTTCAACCTAATGCTGTAGGAAACTGTGTAAGTGCACAATCCTATGCTGTGCAGGCAAGCAAATAATTACAAAATAACTAGTGACGCAAATATCTAACAAACATAAAACAATCTTATTAAAAACATATACCTGGTATAACATTTCCATATTTTTGACAATATAATTTGTTTTGAAATTAAAGCACTTTATAATTTGTGTTTATTGTTCTCTAATAAATTTATACAAGAGGCCTTAAACTGTTGAAGCCATTATATTTTTAAGGAATTCTAAGACATCTCTTTTTCTTACTATTTGATTTTATTATTTTATCTTGATGCTTTTCTCTTTCGTAAAATAGAGCAAAATACATATTGTGAAAGGCAACAAATGATCCAAAAGCTATTTTGTAATACTGCAATGAGATGTTAATGGTACTATGTAAACCCGAATTTTTAGTCGACAATTAGTTTTAAAATTAATAGGTTTTTAATTTATTTTTGTCATCAAGAATTTTATCTAGAACGAGTAACTACGTATGTTCTCATGGATGCACGAAGATTCCCACTCTAAAATTCCCACTACGAAGATTCCCACTCGAAGATTCCCACTGCGAAGACTCCCACCTACGAATTTTGCCACTGTGAAAACTCCCACTACAAAGACTGCCACCTAGGAAAATTACCACTTACAAAAATTGCCACTTATGCCTACTATTTTTGTTGCGTTGATTACAAAGTGTGTACTAATGCTGCCAAAGTCAGATTTTGCGATATTTTGCAAAGATTTCTAAACTATTTCAAAATTTTGTAAGATTTCACAATTTTTTAAACTTACTAAAAATCAGTGAAGTCTCATAAAATGTAGTGAAATTTGATCAGATTCTGTTTTTTGTAGTTTTGCAGTTCAAAAGACTAGAAAACGAGAAAATGTCAACAACTGACAATGTATTTCGGAAGTTAGTTAGTATTAGTTGGTTAGTTTCGTTTTAGTTAGTTTGGGAAATATTGGAAGGTTTAATTTTTATATATTTTTCAAGAATACTGTAGAACAATACGGCATTAACTGTTCTAGCAGTTGTAAATATCTCTGATAGTCCATCATAGTTACATTACAAAGACTGCTTGCATGGTTTTTTCTGTGATGCAATCCAGATAAAATTGGATCAAAAAATGCATATTGACTATTATGTCATATTTTGGCGTCAGCAATCTAAATATGTTAGCGCGGGGCTTATGACTTAGCTAAAGATGGAATACTAGAGACAGTTTGAATCGCGGACAATTGATGATTAGAAGAGCAGAGAAAAATCTAACAAGTTCCAGAATATGTCATGCAGCAAAAATCACATGTTGTCAAACCAGACTTTAAAAAGTTATTTCTTCACGCGATAAAAATACTCAAATTTTAATGATTGATTGTCAACAAACTACAATGTAGCCATTTATTTGTTAAATGCGCATTTTATGGGTTTTTACCTAAGGAACACAAACAAAATAATACTTCTTACCTGTCATTAGTAAGTCATTGAAGAACTACAATTGAAGTCAAGGGATAGAAATAATTATATAAAACGAGACTAAAATTATCATCCATGCTTACTTCCAGTTTTTAAATGCTAAAACAATTTACGTTCGCTGCAGTTTATAGTATTTCGGCTTCACTAAATTTCTTATTTTTAACGTTGACGTTTTGTCCATTCTTTGTTAAGTGAATTTTAATCTAATAGTTTATTCTATCATTCTTAAGCATCTTTACTTTTTAATTTCTTTTTGCTTTATTTTTCTTTCGTCATTAAACTAAAAATACAAATGTACAAAATATTTTTGCTGATAATTTCATTGTTATTTTTTGTTTCGGCAAAATTGTATTACTCCTTATTATTCACTTAATCATGCAATGTGATTAAAAGTGTTGTAAATATTTTATACTAAAATACAAACGCTTAAAAATTGCTCAAAACAAGAGATACAGTTGTTTTTGTGGGAACATTTTGAATATATTTGTCAATAAACAAGCAGTGATTTTTAATGAACTGTAGTTCAAGCTAATTTGATTAATATTTACTAATATAAATTTTCCGATAATTGTAGATATTTATCAAATCAATATCTATCAATGCATTTTTTATTTATTCACTTGTCGTATGATTGATTAGTTTATACAGATGCCCTATCGTCAATGATTCTTGGTTTACTAACAGCAGATCACTGTCAGAACAAAACTAACGGCGTTTCAATGATAGAATCTCAACTTAAATTATTTTGCCCCTTCTTTTAGATGTAATAAATTTTTCCAATTTTATTGAAAAATTCTCTGTAATCCAAACAATAAAACATGTTATTGTATCGCATTTTGCTCCTTTGAAAGCTATGCTTCGTCTCGGACAACTGCATACTGTCTCATTAAAACAAATCCATCAAGGTTAACAGTCCCATAAATTAATTTATAAACCAATACAATTTTCAAAGCAGTGGCACAATAACCACAAACAGCGGATTTGTAGCAAAAGAAGATATGTAGAATATTTTCCTCTTAAATTTCATAATACGACAAATTAACATATTATCTTTTTAACATATTTTGAACTAAAATTTAAAAGTCTGCATACGGTTTCCAATTTTAAAAGTAATTAACGTTGACTGTAAGATGTCATTTAACAACCAATTTTAGCGTCAGTTGAAAAACAAAAATGGTAAGAATAAAAATGCAAACAACACATTTCTTCACTTATTAAGTTTTTAACGATTCCTCTTGAATTAGTCAAGTTTCAGTTAATGTCAACTTGCTCTATATTTGGTATATTTGGCTAATGAACATGTTTACATTTAGACGCTACTACCCCCACTCTATTCCAAGTAGTTGTAGGTAACTCATTTAAAAAAGGAATGAAAATGCATCACTGCAGAGCAGTTATAAATTTGTAATCCACACAATTTATAAATGAACTTAAAAAAGTTGTTTATCTCAGACAAATAGTTTTAAAGTTATTTTTATAGTGCAAAAGAATAAAAAAAGTCCAAAAAATTTACGGAAAACAAATTGCCAGTTTGGAAAGACAAAGAATAACAGGTAGCACTTTCAATACTTTCTCGATTGCAATGAAGCTTATTAAACAAAATCTAATGCATACTATAAACATTTCACTTTACTGCAATGAGTCATAAGGATTAGTTTCCATACCCATCAATTTTAATCTCTAAAAATTTATATTAGTATCAATGTATCATAAATTCTGAGAAAAAGTCAAATTGTTTGCTTTTTTCAAAAATATTTAGCTGTTTATGTTGACACAGAGCCATCGAAATTGGATAATTCAAATGAGGAATGGGTCAAAAGATCAAAAAGCAATGCAAGCAACATAACTACGAAAACAGTCCAGTACCAAAAGGAAATGTAACTTTTACTTTGAGCTCTGTACATAACGAAACCAATTTTAGATTCTATAGCCAATCATCAAAGATTAAGATTTTTACCATGTGTATTATGCAATAAGTAAATACTCAATGATGTATTTTAGATTTTTTGTCTTATGCTGCACTTTTTCATCTTATTTTTTACTGCTTTAACTAAATGCAAGAACTCTATACCAACTAGTCTTAGGAATATGGTAAGTTTATTATACATTTACAGTATCGTCGTCTAAGTAAAACAGTATCATATAACATCACAGAAACCAACATTACATTTATTCCTAATTTTGTCAGGATTGCTTAACAATTAGCAGTAAAACTATACAAATAGTTTTTAAATTAAAAATTCATCTTTGTTACTTAGTCTTTAACAAATTCGAAAGTACAACTACTACTTATTAAGCTTTAAAAAGAGCTTTCCTTTCCACCTGAATCCTGAAATCCAAATAATTATACAAAAACACAGAAGTGTAGAAAACATTAAACTCAAACTAGAACGTATTGTCTTTCAAAGATATGAGCACCATAAATAAAAACAGTAATTATATTTATTGATCAGTCCAACAATTTGCATTTAAACCTAAATTACAAAATAAGCATACACAATACATTTGCTTTCAAAACCAGCAGTCACTTTTTCTCGATGTCAAAAAAATAAAATGGTAATCCTATCATCAGGTGGCGTTGGTCTACTTGCAGAGTTTCCTTAAATATCTTTATGGCAGTTGCAACATTCAGATAATAATTATGAGCATCAGATAGCATGAACTTTTTGGAAATGTTTTTATTTCTCTCCTATTTTTCATGACTTTATATTGATTTATTATGGTTGCAAAAAATTATGGTCTTTGTAACCATTTTAGTCAACATTTTATATCAATATTGCACCAATAATAATTTTGATATCTTCTTCTTTAACTTCCACGTTTTACAAAACCTTCAGTCTGTCTTGTTTAAGGATGTAATTAAACATACAGAAATTATTGAACAGAATACAGCAACAGTACCTAAAAAATGCAGTGTCAACTAGATAAAATATTGCAGTTGTTATATTTTAAGTCCAAAACGGCGCTTGATAGTAATTAATGATTTCAATTGAATAGTTTTTATTTTAATAATGTTTAAAATTTGCCTAAAAATATGCGGAGGTAGCAATTTATAATTAAACTATATTTAAAGTGAATTATTCTACTCGCTGAGATTTTCTTCTCTGAAACAGATTGTTCTCATATTTATTAGATGAAAAGTAGTAGAAAAGAATTATTAAAACACGCTTTTAATTTTAATGATCATCTGGATTCAAAAACTCAGTAAATTGGATCATCTTCTGCTTTATGGATAAAATATGGTCTTGTATTAAAATTAAATGGCTGAAAAGTGATGTTTATAAAAATTTGTTTAATTATAATACCTCAGTTTTCTTTTTATTTTACAATAAATCAATTTACAAAGATGGGCTCTATTTTATTTGCACAATTACTATAGTTTGTGTATTTTGGGAAGTGACATGTACAGCTACTATTATTAATACTTTTAAATGAAATCCCAGGCTCTTATCTCTTATTTTATCTTGCTCATTTGCATAAATTGATAAGAGACTTTTTCAACCTATTTTATTTATGATAAAACTCCCGTATCAAATTATGCAAATAGGAAGCTAAAAAAGGTTGTAAAAGGTTGAAAAAAGTATCTTAGCAATTTATGCAAATGAGCAAGATAAAGTAAGAGATAAGAGCCTGGGATTTCATTTAAAAGTATAAATAATAGTAGCAGTAATGCTCATAATAATAATTACATCGAAGCAGAGCAGCGCTTATACTATTGAGATTTGTGTATGAAATAATAATATGATTTGTAATCCCACGATGATGTTTTGTAATGCTTAAAACATTGATATTTATTTAAAAAAATTCCTTAGCAAAACTAATATCAGTAATATTTCGTTGACAATGGCAAAAGATGGTATTTTTTTGGCACTGAACGCAACGGACAATATTACAGAATAAAAAAATATATGGTTCTTCAAGTATATAATTGTTTCTTTAAGTGCACCCAGAAAATTTAAAATATTTAGGATATTTCAATTTTACGTGGACATATGCAATGCGATTTTCGTTTCAATTCTACTCGCGACATTTTTCTTTTATCATATAGTAATTATTAATTCTGCCGTTGTGAAACCCCCACATTTCGGTATAATTTATTAAATGACATCAAATACTTACAAAATTGTGAAATTAATAAACGAAACAAAACCTATTTAATTTGCTACGGCTATAGTAAAATGACTCCAATGACTTTCCAGTTTCAAATTTATGCTTCATGGTTTAATCCAGTTATCATCTTGTTTCACATTGTTAACTCGAGCTTCCACTACCACCTGAGATCCATCTCTCTTCATCGAGAAATGGAATGGCAATCAAGTAAGCCTGATTGGCGTAAACATGCACAAATTATAAATTATATAATTTTTAGGCAAAATGATCAATGGCTTGGTATTTCTTGATCTTCATCATTAGAATATTTTCCTATGTAATCATACACAAAATATATACTTTTATCAATTAAGGTAGCCTTAACACTGGATTTTTCAATATATTTCTGTTTGAGAACGTAAACTTGATATCCAATTCAAAGTAATAAAATCCGATGCAGTGATTTGACTTCTTTTTATTGGACTGATAACAGCCCGAAAAACCCTTTCGTTTTTCATTATTTTTTAGCTCTTCACTAACCTTAAATCCTTTTTTTCTCCGTCCATCTCAATGTTATTGCATCTCTGAGTCTGTTTTACGGTTTATAGGCTCAACAACTCCCGTTCAGACGGTATCATGAGAACGGTTTACTGGCAAAAACTATATCATTTGTTGAATTTTCATATTAATAAGTTACATTATTGTTACTTCAAATCCGGTTGCACTGTATTATCAGAAAAGGTTCACAACCTTATTTTGGAAACGGATTATTAATTAATTGAAGACTGTTTTCCTTTGCAGTAAAATCCAGAGCTTAAATTCATAATTTGTTTACTTTAATGAAATCAAGCCATTTTTCCATTCATGCATCTGCCATGGATTAAATATATGAGTTTTTATGCGTAAAGTGTCAATCGCCGTTTTTGTATACAACGGAATATTCTCAATATTTATGCTATTTGACATTATATTGAAGTTACTGCATTGCAATAATTCTTATCGGTAATTCTAATTAAATTCAGTATTTTCTGTGTCTTTTTTTGCATACGTATTTAGATTTTATGATATATCTTGGAAGAAAACCTTACTAATACTTTGTATTTTTCAATTCAAGATCTTAAAAAATAGCTCGATAATCATTTGCTGTGGAATTAGGGTAGAATGGAAAAATTTAAATGTTGATAGTTTTGTAATGCATTAATGCCGATAATCTTAAGGCTACAAGAAAAGGGACATCACGCCAACCAAGATAATCTCTACGGTTCGTTATGCATCAGGAGAAAATGGTAAGTAAAGAAACTGTGGAAACATCAGCAAATCCCAAAATACAGCATTAATTTAATACTAGCCCGTTAGCAAGCAGCTTCTACGAAGCTGCATCTGCTCACCGCTAGCTGGTTTCTCAAAGTACCGCTAGATGGTGTCTCAAATGCAACTGTTAACCTGTACTCATTCTTTGCAATATACAACTAACACTAATTGACTTATCCCATAATTTGTTAGATTCTCCAGCGTTAATTTTTCTATTTTCTTTTCGGTATTAAGCTAAAATTTTTGATGTATTGATTATCACCAAACCAAATTTACAGAGTAGTTAAGCTGATCATCACGAGAATATTTTTCTTTATCTCGAATACGTTTATATAATAAACAGTTATAATTGCATCTTTTGCATGTCACATTGCGTAAAAATCAAAATTGATTGATTGCACATTATATATTTAAATACAAATATATTTAATAGCGTCAAAATACTGCAAAACCAGAAAAAACTTAATATATCTCATCAATGAATAAAACGCAATCAAAATTATTTCAAAAGTGCTCCATCCTAAAATCTTTCGATATCAAATAAATACAAAGATTTGAAGGCAATCCTTTTTTTGTTTCATCATCTCGATACTAAATACTAAACACTTAAAATGCATTAAATTTCCACCATGTTCCATCGCTTCACTCCAAGCATCAAAGATATGGAATCTTTTTAGTAACCGTTAAAGTGCTTCATATATTGAGGTTATGTAACATTTTTCGAATAAAGCTCACAATGATCAATCCTCTCCCAATTGAGAAAAGTGCACGTCCCGATCTAATTTTTTTCTCAAGCATCTATATTATTCATTATTTAAAACTGAACTAAAAAATCTAGATATTTCACGGTGCACATAACCTTTATATGTCTATTCAGCATTACTGTGCACTAATTCATTAGCATTGTGTTTGTGTTTTTATATAATATAATACTAAGATGGATGACAGGAAAGTGGAAATGAAAGAATTGTGATGAACATAGCTATAAAGCATAATTTAATGGTTTTATTGGTTGTTCTGAGCCCATTTAAATGAAATGTGCTTACTATTTAACATGGTAATATGTATTGTCAGATTTAAATAAAACGTTCTCAAAATGGAATAGTATCCCCGTTAGGACGGTAATACTACCGGAATTAATAAAGCCACATGTGAATGATCAGAATGAAAAGTATTCTGATGATGACCTTGGTATTCCAAATCATCGTGAGGCATTTTTCATCATCGCCCGTTTAAACAAAGTAAATTATTATTAGTGAACTTCTCACGCCGATAAGACTTATTTGACTGCAATTTGAGTTTTCAAAACCACCAGCTGGGGGTCATGGGTTCCGAGAAGCAAGGATAAAAGTCTAGGACGAGTCACTTAACTTGATTATTTTATGTTAATAGTCAATAATTAGTACGAGAAAGGTTAATCATGGAATCAACATGAAAGCAAAAATATTACCGAATTTGTCAACGGAGCATTGATTGTGCTAAATATTTTGAAGTTTGTGGGTAAATTTATGGAAAACATAAACTTTGAGAAATAAACGTTTTTTAATTCTGCAAAAATGTTTATTAATTTCATTACCGAAAAATAAGCACTCCCTTGTCAATGTCGTGTTGATAATCAACTAAGCTTTCATAGATTGATTCCTTGAAAACCTAAATTACAGAAAACAATAAATATAATTGATATTGGATTTTGTTAAGGACAATGAAAACAAGCTAATTTTAAAGTATATCTATTTTCTTAAACCGTCTTGAGATTACGAAAGCTGTTGATTAGCAATTGGTTCTGTAAAAGTATGACAAATTAAAATTCATTTTTTTCTGCAATTTATTTATTCTTGTAAATATTTGGATTTTAAAATACAAGTTTCTAGGGGATTTAGGTTTCAAATAAAATATGAAATCATTTTTAACGGTTTTTTAGGCTATTTTTCTCGGAACAGTCACTTTTTCAACTTAAAGATTATTACCATATTTTATAATCCGTTGCTGTATAATTTAGAATACATTGTGAAAAATTGCGATATTGATAGCTATGTTATATTTTGACGCCAAAAACATAATTCTGTAAAAAAGAAATTACAATCTGAACTACAAATTCGGATGTATGCAGTGTTTATTGCGATGAAAAATCCAAAAATACACTAACGATGGAACACCGGAAGGTGTTCCCGAGATATCGGCTTCTAATTTTCACAGTCGATAGGTCCTATCGAGATAACTT
>JAQFYG010001173.1:0-20717 GCA_034694325.1 Entomobrya corticalis
ACATGTGCAGATTCAAAACAACAACATCGTAATAATAGAAGAGTACAAAAACAAGTCTACTTACAGTGCTCTTAAAAGTGTCTCCTTATCTGTCTATGTTGGTAAAAAATGATTATGAGATCGCAACTACATAAAACTATCTAGGACCACACTACAACAACTGTTTTTGCAACAGCTACGCCTAGTCCCTTTCATTCAACTGATTGTTTTCTGTTTTTATTCAAATTTGTGTGCATTTTAACAACTCAATGTTAGTTCTTATCTAGATCATTATGAAAGCAGAAGAATATCGGCAACCATATCGAAAGCTCTTTAAATAAGATGTTCTTTATGATAAGTACTTAATAACAAAAGTGTATAATGCATTATTTTGAAAAATTAACGGTGTTTACTTACCATACGCAACAAGACTTTTTTTGCGTCAAGACGTCTTTGGTCAAGGGACCTAGCTTAGATGATAATTACTCACTTAATAAAATTAGCACGTGCTTGGCAATGCAGCAGAAATAGTTTGTGTAAAAGTCACCTTTCAACCGTTCCAAGAAAAACGTCTTGAATAAAACAGTGCATTAACTTGTTTCTGTTTTTTTTACGATGCACATGTTAGCACAATTAGCTGTCTCAAATGCAAATTTTCCATTACAACTTTTCTCTCAATTATATTTTGAAATGTTATTCGAATTCTGTAAGTTCGGGCATAATATATCGGCAAATGTCCTTATCCTTGAATTTCTGCCACACAAAATCGAAAAAGTCGAAGCCTTTCATAGAAATAGAATTTCTCACTGCAGTTAGTTGTCCAGCTTCCGGAAAAGCATAGCTTCTTGCCGCAGAAAAAAGTTTGTATGGTTTCAAAGATCAGATCCTTTTCTACAATCTTGAGTAAATGATACCTCTGCTGATAAGCATCTCCAATATATGACGATCTAAGTCATAATATGTGACGCTTTACTAGTTCAGAAAAGGCGACAAACTTTCATTTCACCGTAACAATGCAATGGTTTACTTGCCAAGACTATTTTCGGCCTCCGCACAGCAGCAGCAACAATAGAAAAAGCCGATCTGTGCTACTCACAACAATCAGTAGTAACACCGTTTCCTTCTTCACGTGGGTTTCTCATGTACTTTGTACTTACGTCCCTTTGAACTTCTTCGTCTTCTCTTTCGTATTTATCAACAAAATGAGTAAACGATTTTCTGTACCATAAATTTTGGTATATTAGATAGATCTAGGTTGACTACTACTTCTGACAAATAGTATATGAGTTAAACAGAAAGACAAAAAAATGGCTAAAACATTGTGTATTGTTGTTGATGTTTTGAGTACCAACGTGAGACTGGCTAGTTATTCATTCTCAGAAGAGGGTTTACCATCACATGAAAACCACTTAACTACACATTTGGCTTTGGGACTGCATCATCATTATTACTGCTTACTGACTATCGTCATTATTGCTATCACTGCTTGCTTGTAAAAGTTAAAGGTTCCTCATCTACCTGCAAGCTTTGTTGTAAGTTGGTGAACGCTTCGTAAAATATATACACATATATTATACCTATTGTACATAATATTATGCATCGTCTATAATGTTTTATGAACGAACATTCAGCAGTTATACCGCAGTGATAGAGGTAGCCACCAAAGGATTATTTGAAAGTTTTCTATTGTAGTGCTGCTTTTTTTTGCTAGATAATGCATTGCAATAATGCCTACTGATATGCAAGTATGACGGTGCAACCAACTTGCTGTGTGTGTGCACTGCTTATGCATAATATGTATGTACATAACAAGCAGATTACTCCTTTAGAATTCCCAACATAAAACAATCGTCGTGCATTTTCATTGATAGATAGTTTTGCAGTCCTCTTTCCTCGTGTAGAATGCATACAAATTTGTATCTTTTGATTTACTTAACTACCTTGTCGTATAGGATAAAGGTAACACAGATAATAGTATATGCACTCGATATGCTGAACAATGCTTTATAAAAATACATGGGTGGGTACTTTTGCAAAGCCCTTCAGTTCTTATCAATCAGTCTTACAGTGTAACGACATAAAATCATATCAATTATGCCTACTATCGTACTAGCGATATATATGCGTAGAATATCTAGTCTAGTCTTTGTACATTTGCATTGCTTCTAGATTGCAACTTGGTGTTGTTCGTTGCAGAAAATGCATTGCATGAAATATAGTTGATAAGTACACAATAATTTATGAATATATGTATAAATTTCAACCGAAAAAGACTATAGGTTCAACAAAGCTGTAAAATATTATTTATGCATTTATTTTAAAGAGGCAAGGATTATTTTTGCTTGATACAGATTACGGGAATAAAAGAACAGACCAGGCCTCTCACAACTATTGGTGTTGTGGTACCTGAGATGTAGTTTTTGATTGACCCTACACACAGAAAGGGTAGTAAAATACAACAATGCAGCATGAACAATTGTCGCTATTAAGGCAATAAGTACACACAAGGTACTTAGGCGAGGCGTTGTATGCTATGCAATTCCTTGTCAAAATAGGAAAGCATTAGAGACTTCTTTCGATTGAACTAATATCCATATTTTTGTGCTGATGTACATACTTGTATGATATGCATTTATTGTATTTTACTTATTGTGAGCATTCATTTTTTATGTGACAATTATATGCTTCCAAGTTAAAAGTTAAGCGTTTTCAGGCTCCTGACATTTATTTGGCAGGATACTTTTGTATATTTCTAGTTGGAATAAATATGTACTTTTTTCTGCATATTGTATGGCAGTAAAATCGAGATATAGATGCATATAAATAAGTTGCACATAATAATAATATGAGCAAACTTGTAAAATAAATTTTAAGTAACCTCAATACAACGAAAAAGTTGTGTTTGGTGTAAATAGTAGAACAGTGTATGCTTTTTTGCGTTGTGGCTGGTTATGGCTGCTTCAAAAGATAAAGTTCAAACTATAAAAGAACGCTCTTTCGTATTATTTAATCCAGCTATGATCTTTTTATGATACTTAGTAAGACTCTTGAATTTAGAGTGCCTTATTATTCTTCATTAAGAACCTGCAGTCCATAATGGTGAATATATGTACCCAACAACGCTCATTATTTACTTAGGTCTGACGTATTATGTAAAAATGACCAGTCGCAACTTGATAAGGCGATAGGACACAAATATTTTATTCCAAAGACAAAAGGTTTTTTAGTTAGCAAGCATACTACAATGATCTACATTCTACATCACTTGAAAACAAAAAACTCATTTGCCATTTTAGTTGGTAAAACACAAAAGAAATTAATAATTCACGAAAGTAACCACCGACTGCCGACTGCTCAGTTGTTTCATTTTTAATGTAACATGCCATAATTAAAGCAAAATTAAATAATGAAGCAGAAATGTAATTAATGCATCAAAATTCAGTATCGTATAAATATTTTACCAGCAATGCTTTTAACTTCACTAATAAAATATAGTGTTTCGTGTAAACAACGATGTCCACTGTTTTATGTTTAGGAACTGTGTACGGAACCTGATATATGGGTTAATACTGATGCTATCTTAAAACTACAAAAAACTGACAACTAAGTGAATATATCAATGAAAGATATGTTGAGACTAGACAATAGCCACTATTAAATCCCAAAAAATCAACGAAACAAAGGTGCATACACATTGCATTATGATTATTAGGGTGCGCGTGAGCGGCTCAACAATTGAATTCGAGTCGAGTGATGGCAATAAAAGTCTTCAATTGCATTACAAGCTAATAACGAAAGGAATGGGTTTTAGTTAGAGTGCATTTGGCTGCTTTATTTTTGATGTGGAGTAATTTAATAGATAAGCGTATTGTAGGAATATTGTAACTGATCGGGCGATTTGAAGCATAAGGGAAATTATCAGATTGTACAATCAGCTGTATTACAAGAAAATTAATTTATTTTTGTTAAGCACAAGATACTTCCGCTACAAACACGAACCAAATCGTATTATTCGTGATAAACAACGCAAAAGAGGTTGGTTTTAAGAGCCAAACCGTAGAGTTCACTCAAAGGGATAAAATGTCGGTAGTGATCTAAAACATTTCAGTCACAATGTGCAAACAAATTATGAGAACTGTCCAGGTAGATGATGCATTCAGTATTCTATTTGTCCCATCGTAGCCAGTGTTTTATTAGGAAAAGGTAAGCAGCACGGAATTTTCCTGAGAGTCGAGAGTTTCCTTCCGCACCACACATAACGGTATCTCAATGAGTTCACATGTTACAGATTCCGATTCGATCGGATGTTGAAAAAACGCATTTTGGTGGTGCTGATATAGTAGTGTGTATGGTGAAGAATACGGAAGTTTCCGCATCTTTTTGGTTGTTTTGTTATTAAGGACCGCGTTAGGGGACATTGTTCTCTTCTTTCACTATCAACAAGAGCACACTCAATCTTAATCCTCTTCAGACATTTATCTAGACTCTAAGGTCATTCCTCAAAACCTTTGATCATTAGTTTCACCTTGACTGTTTGGCGTATATTTATGCTTATGAATGCTGTACACATTCAATATTCAATGTTGCATTCTACATTTTGGTCTACCTTGACTTAATTTCCGATTTTCTGAACCGGACGTATTCAAATTGTGTAACCTTCTGCACTTGTAAAATGCGTGTCACCTACTTACAAAACTAAAGTTTCTTGAAAATCCTAACAAATAATCAAATATCAACTGGATTTGCTGGAGGCATAATGTAACAAGAGATTTTTATTATTGTTGAAATAAATTATGGATTTAGATCTAATTACTAATTCCAGTGCTTATAATATTAAAATTCTTATGAAATATCTCGTTTACATATCAAATTCAATTTGTCATTCAGTATTAATGCACGGGCTCGAATGCAGTTGAAGTAAAAATAGTTGTTACGATTATTGAGCTGATCAAAGCTTTTTTAAAATTTGTGATAAAATATATAATTTGACAAATTAGACTAATTTTTTTTATATTATAAATTTTTGTAATATATTTGATATATTTTTGAAATTTAAAACCCGGAATAACGGCTTAAAAATAAATTTAATTTAAAGATGCTAAAATAAATCTCTTTCTGTACAAGTTTTAAAAATTTCTAGTAGAATACATATATTAACTTGTTTCAGTTTCAACTGTGTTTTTTAAAGTACAAAACAAAGATTGGCTCATTCATGTAAGTACAAATTTATATCTTTGCCGGCTCTCAAATATAAATAACAAATACTTCACAACACTACTTGAAAACTGTAAATGGTATATATACGTATATTCTGAAATAATACTGATTTGTAAATTACCTTTCACATTGTATTTGGAACATAACATTGCCCAGAACAATATATAAATATTATTATTATATCTTTCATTCCAGACAAAAAAAATTAAGATACCAAAATGCTTGTGACTAGTTATAACATCCTAATATTGGGTTAAACTTACAAATTCTGAAGTGTAAAGATTGTTTAGCCGAGTACTTACTCTCCCAGGTTTACGATCTACTTCAAACATGTACCAATAATTCAATGAAAAATCAATTTTACGCTGAAAATTCTGGCCTTCATATAACAAAGCTGCGCTCTATCTAACGCTATCCACAGTGAGGGCAACAAAGTGGTGAAAGGGACTGGGGCGTTGCGATATTCTGTATTTTTACAAAAATAAAACGGTGCAGTGTGAAGAAAGGAGCGTATAAAAGTATAAATTACTACACTTCAAAGAGACCAAAAGTATTCCATAACATAGTGGCTTTAAGCCTAGCTATTTATCTTTACATTTCTAATAGTATAAAATTATAGTATGTCTTTTAGATTCTTTTCCTTTTTGCTCCATCCCATTAATTGGACGACAACAATATATATTTCCAAATCCATTCAATGGACTACATTTTAAAAAATTCTTTTAAAAATGACAGACCATAAAATAGTATACTGTACTTGATGGGTCTGCTCAATATGCGTACTTTTGACCTACAAAAACTAGGAATAGTGTTAAATCACGTTCTATAAGATTTGTGAATTTTTATATTCATGCCACAATGTAAGACCCAGTTTTAAACTTGCCTTTTGCAGTCGTTAAAATTCCAAGAAGCAAAAAATCACCATTAAATATAGTGTCAGTGGGTTGTCTACAAGCTTGGATACATGCGAGTTCAACTCTTTTCTTGCTTTTTAAACAAAAGTTGAAGTCTTTTTGAGCAGGGTATTATTTCAACAACTGGGCTCTTTGTGCAGCCAAAGTGAATGAATCAAGTACCCTTATCTTGAAAAGTCCTCCATGCTCATTTCTCCCAGAAAAACAATAATGTAGGAAGTGGTAATAGATCCTTTAGTAAAATCACAAGGTTAATATACATGCATTATATAGTTTGACTCCCAGTGAGCTTGTATATCGACTAGAGAAACCAAGACCTCCTCCACACTGTATTCTAATGTTTACTCAAGACCAGAGAAAAAGGAATGTGGGCGAAATGGAGGGAATGTTAATCTTCTGCTCAAACTTGTACTACTTTCACTCACGTCAGCGATTCCATTATATTTCACCCATCGAGAAAATTGCTCCAAGCTACTGTTGCGATGAGTCCAAAAATATTCTCCGTCTTTTCGTTTCCCCTCTACTGATGCCTAAAAAGCTACTTCAAACGCTTTGTCGGGGTAAGTATTTGAGTAAATAGGAAATCGGATTTAAATGGGCTCTTTCCGGTATCCTACCACGTCCATTAAGGAAAATATTATGTCATGATGGACAGAACAAAAACTTACTAGTTTCTTGGCAAGCAGTACTCCAAAACGTCTTCGACGAGGCAATATACCATGTAGTCAAGCTGTAATAACTAAATCGTGTAAATAGGAGCAGCCATAAAAAAGAGATTCAATTTACAATAATTACATGGGCGTACATTTTCAGGTAGCATTTTCATTCCACCATAATCATCAAGCCAACTATGCTGTAATTTTAGTGAGCATCATAATCATAACCAGTATTCCAATGAAGATAAAAACGCATTACTGATATGACCTCAATCCAGTCTTAATACATTAATGGGAGTGTTTTACTTTTATTCGTTGCATTGTTCGGATTGTAGCTCAGTATCCTTGAAACGATGAACGACCCTTTGCGATCTGTTTACGCTTTTATGCAGTATACCATGCTAAACAGACCGGAGAAAGTAGAAATGTCAAAATGCTTACTTTATCATTTACTTGCCGGAATAATGGTTCTACTACCCGCGCTGAGAAACCAGTTTTAATGGGGAAGCCTCTTTTACGAAGGCTGCAACCTTCAACATCCAAAGTTCAGCTCCGCGGCATGTATTCAGTTGCGCACTTGAACCACAAGCTAAAAACTCCTTCTATTAGAATACATTTAACCTTGAGAAAAAGTTGAATAAGTATTGAATAAATTCTATAAAGTAGTACTCGCGATTCATAAAAAGCACGTAACTTTATCCAGCTTAGATAAACTTGAATATTTAACCTATTTGGAAGTTTTATCAAACTTTCACTGCTTCTTTATAGCGATATGACTCAATTCTTCGATATCTTCATCCTTTACCGGTTTACCTCAAACCAATATTTGCGTCTGTATTTTAATCATTATAAACTTTTATTAAAATCTGGAATACAGCCATTTTATTTTATGCTTTCATTGATAAAGCACGCATATTGTTTTTTGCAAAAAACTTCCTGCAATGTTATTATAGTTTCTTTCTATATTAACTAGTTTTGAAAAAACGCAAAAACAAAGTACTTTTAAGTAAACAAAACATTTATTTTTTATTAAGGTCAGTCAAAAAAATTCTTTTCTATACCGCCTAACAGTGCACGAATAAACAATTCAGTTTTAGAAACTTTCAATACGTGGCACATTGAATACATTGAATACTTAATAGTGATCTGTCGAATGCGTCAATTCTTATGAACTGAACTTTTTTCTTTCTTTTTCCTTCCTTTCCCGAAGGAGATGGATTGACGTGACGCAAACAGACAGAGAGAAGACATGAGTTTTCACAAACAGGATCTTGATTATGACAGAATGCTGTAATGAAATGAAGAAGCTGGAAAATACCTTTACTTCTTTTGTTCCATTTGTCTGTTTCTGAAGCAGATCCCATTTTGTTTATGAGCCTGTGTACTACTCCCAGTCCCTAAAGAACAACGTATTGTTTTTTGAAGCAAAACTGTATGATACGTGAGTGAAAGGAGTAGTTGTCTCTCCGAAAAAAGAGAAGACTCGAGGTAATATGTTTATGTAAACTATAAACTATCATCATCCTATTTGTAAAAACATTTACTATGCACTATGTTATTTAATGTATTATGATCCAATCTCACAACAGTCACAGATCCCTTTCGAGCTCAAATGTACAATGAGTGTCAAGCCATCATGGTAGAAATCCATTCTCCTTCTCGGAGGAATATTTTCTTGTAAGAAAAAAAGAGAGAAAACGGAAATAAATTTTTATAGAAACAAAATATTTTGAGATCGAAAAGAAGCCATGACAAGGAGATTCGATTCTTAGTAAGACCTACTCAATACATCTCTTTCTCTCCTACAATCTTCTACACACATTCTTCCCGAGTTCCTTTGAGCTCTATATAAAAGTAAGAAGGAAGCTTAAAGATGTTGATGATGACAGTGCAAAGTTAAGCTTTATCACGAAATGTATGTATGCAATTCACGCAGCATATACTGGGTGTGAGCTGTCGTCTCTTAAAAGTCTTGGAAAACAACTTTTCCACATTATTTGATAGTATGGATACATGCTATGTACATATTGTAGAAAGTGGGAAAATAAAAGGATGAAAAGGCATACATATGCGAAGTCCAATAAGCCCTATAAGACCAAAAAGATGATGACGAGGACGGCCAAAGCAATGATGACACGATGGTTCATTCTATTTCAAAGACCCTTTTCTCTGAACTACTATCGTCATCATGATTCCACGACAGAATACCACTAGTTATTCTATATACAAGGCCAGTCATGCATGCACGCTGGTCTTCTTCCCTCATGCATTCCCTCACGGAACAAGACATTTTCTGTGCGCTTTTCCCAAAGAGAGGAACATAGGGTACATTAAGGGATGGGATGAAACTTAAAGCTTGAAATGGCAGCATGAAAAATATGTTTCCCAAAGTTGAAAGACCTGTGTGCTACGGGCTACAAGGAAAAAAAGAGTGGAAAACCTGTGAAGGAAGAATGAATTACACTATTATTACAATATATAAAAGTACAATGTATGTTGATGATGTTCGAGCAGAGAAAGTGGATTTGCTTTGTTTTTATGCTTGCATGTGTATGTGTGTAAATGTAGAATATCATAGAGTACACCACCACAAAATATTTATGTATTGGAAAAATCGTGTATTGGTATTCGAAGGGTGACTTGTAATATATTTTCTCGAGAAACATTCACGTTCGTATTCTCTCCTTTTTTCTTCTTTATTTGCTGCGAGGCCGCTACCTCACCACCACCGCTTGCCTGCCGTTGTTCCAGCCATCGACTTAATCTATACGTTCTTTTGGTGTATTACCATTGGAAAAGGTATGAACTCTATTATAAACTTACGTTCCTTCGTATCTCAAAGAACGAATGAGTTGCTTACCACGTACATAAAATAATATACTTATGAGACAAAATATGGTTCTTGAAGAGATTTTTATCAGGGAGAAATCGCACTTGAAAGACCGTAAAAAGAATCCCTGGAAATGATGTGAATGGAGCAGTCTTCAGACTTTAACATCACTCTATAGTAGCAGCACTGAAGCCGGTATTAAGCTGGCATGTACATCTCTATTTTGGATTTGAGCACATAGCATTCGGTAACGGTAACAGTAATAGCCATAATATACAAATAGGTATGCAATAAGTAACATCACCTGCAACTTACAATGCAGGAGAAGAATGAACACTCAGTTGTACATGCATTATGCACATAATAATAACAGCTTATTTGCGACAAACCAAAAGATCTGTTTGCTAAAAATATTATTTGAAGTCAAAACCGGCCTACTCTATAAAGTCAACGGAACATTATGATAGTTTTTAGGAAATGTTGAACCTTGGACATATGTGCCCATCCAAAGTAGAGAAAACTGGAAAAGAGACGAAGAACAAACGGTGATGTAACAACTTGTTCTCTTCGTTACTTTTGAATCAGCAGTTCTTATGTTATGTCCTCCGTCTGTCTCCAATTTTACCATGCTTTAACTTATACATACTTTTCCTACTATATTGTCATTTTGTTTGCTGTAGCATCAACTTATTTTTGTTAACTTGAACTTCATTCATTCGATTTTTACCGAGTATAGGGTAACACATGTTAAGGAAGTGGAAAAAGAGATCTATATGACGATATGTACAATCACATCATCCATGCAACATTCCTTTCCTGTGTAAAATGCGAGTTTCATTTGCAACGGCGGCGTTGGCTGAGTGAGGATCCTCCGTCTATCGAAAATAAGCTTGACTGTTTATTTATAACGTCGTTCTCTATCTCGTTCTCTCCTTTCAACTGTACAGAGAATGTTGTTGCTTGAAGTTTTTGAACTCGGAGAGACTTTTGCCCTCTTGGTCCCTCTTCTTTTCCTTTCCATTCCGCTCACAAGTCGTTCTTTCTTTTTACTTTCTTCAGTTGGGCTCTCCTCATAAAGCACATATGTCTGTATATCTTGCATGCTCCTTCTTGAAGATTCTTTCACCCCTTTTCGTACTCACTGAATACATGCATACATTTATTATTAGTCTGTCCATATCCATCTGGTATGCATGGCTGTTGCTCATGTATTCCTTGGAGACCCGGGAAGTCTGTCTGTTTTATATGTGCATGAATGTAATATTCCAGAAGGAAGAAAGCAGAAAGAGTGAACAAAGAAGAAAACGAGCTTGTGCTTAAGAATTATTATGTGTTTTGCAGGTCCGATTATATGATAAGGGAAGAATAGAGGAAATTCAGACAACACATTTTCCCTAAGAAATATTGCTCTCAATAAAATTTTAGCTGCTACAACAAAATAATGGTCTTGGTCAAATAGAATGAAGTTTATCTAGGTCTGCTGTCCTGCCGTCATTGCTGATGCATGAGAAAAATAAGACAGGATTTCATCTACCAATGCACCGCCATCACCCCAAATGAAATCTCCATGAATGTTTTATTGCTGTTTAGTTTTGTTACAGGCTTTTGTTTTCTTAAAATATCTTCCAAAATGTAGTGCAAAGTAAAGGCTCAAACGTGCAGCTCATAGAACAGGAAAAGGACAATGAAGATGATAAATAGGATTGTGAAGGATTTGGTGAAAGATGAACTAAAATTTGAGGGCACCAAATTCTTTTCGTGTCACTTCCTCTTTTGCTTCATACAGTACAGCATTACAAGGGAAAGAAATCATTGACTCTGACAGACTAGCCCAATATGCCCATTTTCTGTTAACTCTCAAAACTCAAAATTGGAAAAGTGCTTGTGTAAATGCTCATATAAGATTCAAGAAGAGAAAGTATACAATATAGCTCCGAGGAAAGTATTTTTGTAAATATACCTGATTGCCTGCTGCCACTGCCTTGACTGCCTGTCGCGATGACTCACCTCAACAAAACATTACCCATTTTTCTCCGTCATATACTTTTACTGCCTATATCGCGTGCATCTGATCTCGTCGCCTTTGCCTCGCTCGAGGAGAAAACTGGAAATAGTCATGAAAATTGGATATTTATATGGTGAACCCATGTTTGTACAAATGCTTTACAAAACCCGGTGTTGAGAATATACAAAGGTAATGGTATTTTTTCTGTTCTATTCTCCCAATTTCCTTTTATTTTTGAGAAAACGACAACGTCATTGTCGTCGTGTGCCGTGTGTACCATGTAAGTTTGCATGGTATTTTTTGGAATGAGATTGGACATAAAACACAACTTTCATGTTTTCACCAACAGTCTTTCTTTTTTGCCTGTAGCATCAATAACATATAACGACGTGCTTAATCTTCAATACACTGCGCTGTGGATTGTGGGCTTGCACAAATGAGTTGTGCTTCATGTATGTAGTTATATTTCGTGCCTATTTTCTTGCAAGAGTTGGTCGTTTGTCGAAAAAGCTATTTTCTGTAATATCTATGCATTTCCCGCATTCTAGGAGTCAAAGACAACTTTTGTCTACCTGCAGTGTTCATATGTTGGTGAAAGTCATATATAAATTTCAAAGGAAGAAAATTATACCTGTATAACTGTTTGGAGATGAATACGGAAACAAGATCAAATGTCAAAAAGATGGAAAAGTAGAGTAAATGAGCAAGTCTTCTCCGAAAGAAAGGAGCGCAGCAGGGAATCCTTTTCTTTGTGTCTTGTCTCCAATGCATTACATCTAGATTACATTTAATAATATACATACGAGTACAGTTATCTACCAAAATTAACTTTTCAGCTATGTCTTTTCGTTTCAGTTGAAGAGTTTTAAACTGCTGCTGATGTCTGAACCTGCATGAAAAAGAGTAAAAACAGAGTAAATCAAACCTGTAATATATTTTCTGTATATGCTGAGAACCCCAATTAAGGATTCAAGTTAAATAATCAGTACGGTTAAAATTTTACAACAATTTCAGATAACATATGCAGTCTTAAGCTAGCTGAAATCAATGTCAATGACGATTAGTTAAGCAATTATTTATTGTATAGAACATAAAGTTAGTGACGGGTCATGTATTACATGGATCGGTTTTTCGTTCAAACATCAGTTCAATGCAATGTTACAACCGTTACAAATAGAAAATGCGACTCGCCTCACCAGTTTCAGTCAACTCCTATAAAAATATGCATTAGATGCACCACTTCAAAAGAAGAATGTTTAATGAACTGATCTACCTCATGTCTTTATAGTGTTTCTTATAATATTTAGACAAGGTTTGTTATAAGTTTCTTGTATGTATTGTATTTCCATATTGAATGCATCTATCAAGTAAGAATTCAATTCCGCCAAAGTCTTGAACTCCATGATCATGATAATATATACCAACGCAGTATAAAATGGTGATATGTAAGATTAAGGGGTTATCTTAGGCATTAATTTCATATTATCCTTTAAATAAAGTACAAAGTATAATGTTGTCTCACTAGCCACTATGTGTTTACAAAAGTGAGAAATGGAAAAGAAAATAGTCATTGGGAAATCCTATGGAGAAAAATCGATCACGTAAAGTGGGAAGCATGCGCCAGTAGCCGTATATAGTAAGCGTACATACTTCTTGCTCTCATTATAATGATGTCCATATATACTAGCAGTTAAGCCATAACCACGCACTACATACGTACATAAGGGCACAGGCTTGTGTATTTATTTTATGCAATAGACAAAAAGGAAAACCTACATAAAATTATATGTATAGAGAGAAAAGCTTTGAAGAATGGAGAGATTTCATTTCTTGTATCTTCGGGCTTTATTTTTAGTAAACTTTCTTTCTGAAAACAGCAAGTTGCTACTATAAAACTACGCCTGCTGAGCGACTAAAACAAGTAGTAAGATGGGGCTATAAGTGCCACTGACTCCCTGCATTATACAGCGTAACTGTTTTTTCCGTATCGCTCCGCAACTGCTGCTATTACAAAACATGCTCTACTATTTCTTTCAAACAACCTGAGCCTGAGCCAATGTATCAAAAACTGGAAACGGAGAAAACACACTACTTATTATATGGCCGTACTCACTTTAAGAGAGGGAGACAGAGAGAAAACGGAAGAAAGGAAAAAATGCAAGTTCTATGGTTCTATGGTTGGCTGTAATTGGGTGTTGCTGCTGCTTTTCCTTCTATGCGTATATTCATTTTTTGTCTTTTTATCGAGTACACAACGGAATACCATTGAATTGCATAATGTAATAGTCACAGGCCTTTTTATTCTTACATTCTTTCTTGAGAACTACCCTTATGTATACGTACCTAGTACCTATGCATGTTTTTCCATATTGTATTGTTATGAAACCAGTCATGTGCTCCGTCAGTAATATGGTTTCACTCACTTTATCCTTTTTCATATTACATTATATACATTCACTGCTCTTTTATTGCTATAAACTGCGTTTTACGTTAAAAGTATATAACTTATAACCTACAAACGTTGTAAAGAATGTACCTTGAGTTTGTATGGTGTGCGGTAATAATGGATGTCAGAATTGATGGGAAACCAGTATACATAGACTATCTCAAGTCTCAAGTGAAAGCAACTCTGGTAGGGTTTTAAAATGCTTCCATTTTCTTTATATAAGCCGTTCATGAGAGTGGAGATATTATATGTATAATTATTTCTCGTGGTGATACGAACAAGCATTTAAGGTAGCTTAATGTATAATGTCGGCATGCATGCATATATGAATATATACTATAGTCAATAGTCACACAAATAAGAACATTTATATGGTACAACAAAACATTACATGAAGCGAGCTGGGACGAGATGGTCCGAATGGGGCACCGACGCCTTCGCATTTCATGAGATGTGGTTCCTACTGGAAAAGAGAAAAAGGGGAGATTAGAACAGAGAAAAAGTTCTTGCATGCCACATTGTAGGAATTGGACTGCTGATGTTGGTAGCCTCCTATGAGTGCTGGCTCGCTGGTTTTCCTAGTGCGACAACCACTTTCTCTTTGGATCTCCTGATCACGCTTACCCGGGCTATGAGCTGGAGAAAAAAATACACAGACAACATTCACTCACACACAAATACAGCGACCAGCAACACATTGACGAAAGCAGAGCAGCAAAAACAGCAAAGCAAAATGCTGCTTCCTGCTTACTTGTGTGAAGGGAAAGAATAATAGAATCTAACTTTTTACGTCAACAAAAGAAGGAAGAGGCACTCAAATATTTTCCTAACAAGCTGACCAATCTCTTGTTCAAACTTTCACGCGAGTTTTTAAAGTTGTAATTGTGGCTACTTGTGAAAGTGCTTGTGTAATTTGCTACTGCTGCAGTGGACCAGTACAAAGTTGGAAGGTCTATTATTCATAGTGGTTCAACACTGTCATAATATAAAGATCTAAAGTACTACTATTCTGATCGTATAACGTTGGAATGATGTGCCCGCAGTGCTTCATTGTGTCACATGTTAAATTGCTGTTGCAAGTCAAATTGTTGTAAGGAAGTTATCACGTCATTTCAAACATTACAGTATTTCAATTCAAGGCTTCAAGGAGTCATAAAATATGCCAGTCTCTTCCGTATTCTGACCGACTTTATTAAAATAGAAAATGCAATTACAGTGAAATAAGTAATTATTGTGGTTCCATACAGAATATATACATTTTCATTCGTCATCCATTATACGTGTCAGTTTACTCATTCTTGACATAAAGTACTTCAATCAATTCATACAGGCAATTTTAGTAGTCTGCATGAATAATTTAAATTATTGATTATTGCTTCAAGTGTGTCAAACTGCCCGCTAGTTCAATATTAGTGATGAAACACAGCACTTAAAATTATTAATATCCACATTACATTTGCACTTTTAGAGGCAACCTTATGATTGGAATTTATAATAAGTTTGGCTTTAATCGTGATATTGTGGTACGTTAATGTTTTACCTTTTCAATCCAGAAAATTTAGCCCACAATTGAAATAATTATAAAGTCGAAGGACTACACATTAATACAGCGGCAACTGAAAAGTAATTAAAAATTGATTGCACTTGCGTACAGAACCGTTGAAAACTTTTAATTACAGTGAGTAGCTCGTACTACTACAATTGGGAATTAATCTAGAAAAATGGAATAATAAAATAAGATTCCATAATAATAGTGATACGAGAGAATATCTCAAATCTAGAAAAACTCATATAACGTTCATCAATTTTCCAAAGTATTTTCACGAGAAGTACATTTATCATTTCCTATGAAAGAGCTGTGCCTGAGTGGTGTTCATAAAAATAGGAAGACAGACGGCGATTCCACTAAATGATGAAACCTACTTTGACGTAAGATCTGCTGATCAGAGAATACATACACTTTGCACTCAACTTGATTACAAATACTACTAGTGCCACTAATACATTGGTAAACATAACATCCTGCTGTCTCAAAAAGAAGATCACGTCCAGCGGCAGTCAGCACGCAACAAAAGGAGAAAGAAGCAGCAGCAGCAAGGCAAAGTAGAATCATCATTTGGCATTATTGGCAGCAGCTAAAAAAGCGAGAGATCGTGGATCGGAAGAAGACAGAAAAGCTGAGCTAGACAAAACAGGTAAAGTGCTGGTTTTGTCTATAAAAGCACTCAACAACAAAGAACAAAAATATTGCAAAGAAGCAATAATACTCGCACCTCTTTCACAAATCATTCAGTTTTGGTTTGAAGCTTCACGCTGACAAATACCACTTTTTGATTCTTTATACTTACATACCTAATCAATCACATCACTTGCAATACTAGATATAGAGTCATAACATTTTAGTGCATAACATTGAAAGAAAAGTGACAATTTATTTGACAGACTAGTCCAATTTAGATAATATGTAGAAAAATAGAGAGGTGGAAAATTATACAATTGTAATTGTAACATTTCACCTGGAATCATTAAAGAATAAACTTAGGTCTTCAATTTCCTAGTATTTTGTTTTGTCAACCAAGAGGGGTCTGATAGCTAAAAAATAAAAAATATGTTGTAATATTCCAGTATGTCATTTATTTGAAAAAAAGACAGAAACAGATACTAAGAAGTGTTTAGTTTTGTGACTTATAGTGTGTTGTCGAACGAAGTAGATAGATTGGGTAGTTGTGATAACCTCATGTCTCCTCCAAAAGTAATTAGGAAAGCGGGAAAGTAGACAATCCTATTTGAGCTTGGTTGCCTATAAGCCCTCAAGTCAAGATTTATAAGAGATAGTGAAGCTCTATCAATGCACACTAACCTTGCTCATTTGTGTTGGATTATGGACATAAATTACATAAAAGAATATGCGTGATAATTAAATAAAACTCTAATAAACCCTATTCTAACCGAACAAAACATTCTCTACATATTACATACTGTCGGCTTTTTGTGATTTCGCGGAAACCTTGTAACTATTGTTGAGTTTTCATCACCGAAGATCTACAACAAAGAGGATGTGAGACTGGAAGGCTGAAAATCAGAACTCAGAACATACTTTTAGGCTGGACGTGGTCTTTTTGAGGAGAGAAATTCCTTCCTTTGGCAATGATAATGTGGTTGCATACCTATTATATTAATAGGCATTTCGAAAAAATGCACTCACAAAGCTGAAGCGGTCTTGTTCCATATGGTGAAAAGCTAAGAAGGTGAAAGAAGGACACTAACAAAAAATACCAATAGTCCAGTTTGCTCATACTGCAAACATCGCAACTCACTTGAATATTATGACGCGTGTTATGTATATCTTGTAGCCAGTTCGGATTTTACTTACTGCAGTAGTTACGTGCTCTCTTTCACTCTTGAGCTTTTACATTTTCATCACAAAAGTACGTATATTTGGAAGATATCCTCTTCTACTAACTTCCATTTTCCTAACAATCCCTCACAGTATACAGAACAAGCAACGTAATAATAAACGGATGAACGAACGAAAAAGGACAAAAAAGGGAAAAAGTTTGCCTTGAACTTGTCTCTTATTATTCATTCCTTGTCTATTCCATTTTCTACTGCTGCCTTTTATTGCCATTGCTACTGCTCAAGTGAAGTTACATATATACAAACGGAGCAAAAACAACTATTTTTATTTGTCACCGACGCCAACAACAAATACTAACCGACGAATCCACCATGGCTGATTGAAATGTATGATTGTATGCTGCACTGCATTGTATTTAACTAGGTGGGTGGTTGGGGAGCTTTGGTGAAGTGAGGACGGTAAAGTAATGGACAATAGGAGTGTACTATAATATATATTTGAATGTATGTTTCGAAGTAACTATATCCACTCGTAATATTTCACCTTCTCCAAAGAGAAAGTCAACTTTCTCCTATTATTATTCAACTTATCATTATAGCTGCTCTCAAAGTATTTTTCGTGCACAAAAGGAAAAAAACTACAAAAACGTCAATAAGACAAGCTTGAAGAAGGACACCCGTTTAACGACAAAAGGCAGACGGTGACTTTTCACCAAGAATTTTTATTCTGTTCCCAAATAATGGTTGTGAGCAAGTAAGTAACACACCTACTACCACTACACGCCTCCCATTAATTGCTTAAATATGTCAGGAAATAAAACGTTTTTTATGCCAGTCCATTAAATTATGTGTTTCGCTTGACTAAAAAAATGCAAAACTGTTATTAAGATTTTATGTTACATTGCTATTGATTAATTGATTTAATTCGCAGTTTTATGAGTGAATACTTACGTTTCTTGTGTTCGCTTGTGTTTGGCTTATATTAAAAATTCGTCTCCTTTCTACGTTCATTTAATAAAATTAAATTTTTTCTAACTCATGTGTATACTAAACCTAGTGAAGTATATATTGTGTAACATGTATTTTGAAAGGCAGCGTTTTCATTTACTGTAAATGTCTGTAGCATCGCTTTCAGCGTTAGATGGACGTTCTGGAAATCTAATGTCCCGCCGAGTTTAGAGCTCAAAAGCTTCTTTTATAATCGGTAGAAAACTCATCAGCACCGATAATCGGCTTTACAATGACACGAAATTTCTAGCCATCCATTAGAACCGCTGACTATACATTTATACATACATAAATGAACCGCATTTCAAAAACCATGAGCAAATAGAAAGCCCATTAATTTGTCAAAGACTCCAAGTTTGGAGTGTGCATGGATGGTCATTTCCCAAATACCACATTTTGCGAAAGTGCAGAGAGTGATTTATGGAATAAGCTGGTGTCGATTGATGGGGATGGAGGTAGGTACGTAAACGTACGCAAACAAAACGGAGCAAATAACTTAATGAAGATAGAATTAAGCTGAGCCGAGCACCGTGACTTCGTTTCGTGCTTGGTTTGTGCTCTACAATACTGCTCTTCTCTTTCGATGGACCCAATACAATATACAGAATCGGATACTTCTAGTTTTCACTAAATATGTTTATTTGTAGAAAAGGATTATTTGTAGCATTTTATTTGCAGAAGTGAAAGCAAGCAAAACCATCCACCGTATCAACACGAAATATGTAGTACATATATTTATTATATAATTACGGTGAAATCATATTAAACAGCTTTCTCACATGATTTCTATGTGAAAGTATGTACCTGGTCGTAATGTAAGGACAAAGAAAGGAATGTAAGGCAATGGAACTGTTTTTGGCAGACAATGGAACGTGCAATGTATGCTGCCTACTTAGGACACGATTAGCGTGAATTTCGGTTAAGTAGACATGCACAGAATAGGAGGGCATTAATGAACCAGTAATGTAAATGCATTCCTCCGGTTTGGACGTGCTAGAAAACTGGGACTCTACTTCATTGCCGCACTGCAACTTATGCGCCCGCTGTTGCCGCGACTGGTGGTACTAGCACACATCTAACTAAATACGTACCTCTCCCTCCACCTCTTCCTGTGGCGATGGTGTTGGTAGTGCTACCTTACTATATATTTACAAATTATTCATCACAAGTGCTCCAGCTTTATGAAGTGGAGTAGAATGTAGAGTGATGTAGGATAATATGTGGCCTAAATTCTTCAACTTTCACATTCGCAAAACTACTTACTATAATAATTCTTGTTTTGGGTTGATGATAGAGATACTGGTAGCAAAAACGCCACAAACATACACTTTTACTATCTTTTAGCGTCCACATATCCAAATTATTATGGCTTTGTTGCCGTAACCTCACCGAACATATGATTTTTGGTTTAGCAAACTCGACCAATAATTTTCTAAATAAAAAACAGACTTTCTCAGCACGAGCTCAATGGCGGAAAATGTAGTCTAAAATATAGATAAAAAACTTCTAGTAGTTGCATTGAAGTGGAGACTAACTTTTCCCATTTTTCATAATTGAATTTTTAATGGCATAGGTGTACTGCTGTATGCATGCTTAGTTTGAAAAAGAAGGCGATATTGGACATAAAAAATAATGCTGTTATTCTCGTATATGGAGCAAACAGAATTCAATATTGTCAAGTATTTTGTTCTTGACAAATGACCTATTGTATGATCTGTGCTGTGACACACATATTGACAATGCCTGTGATGCCTGACATGCCAATTAGTCCGCTATGTTATTATTTTAGCATATATAGCTCCTAGTGATAAAAGTAGATACGTATATATTTTTTTCTTATCTACGGGACAGGGACAGGCACTCTTCATGTGTGTAATAAAAGAAAATGGAAAAACTTTTTCTTTGTGAAACAGTTTTCATATATCACCTGCTCAAGAGACGAGAAAAACATTGGACAAAACCTAAAAATCTTGCGACCTAAGACGATCATACTTTTGCTTATAATGTTCTATATTATCTACTTTCCTTGCTTCCGTTCACGAGACGAGACGGGCAAAGTACAAGTTTTGTAACTTTTAATGATGGTTTTTGAAGTAAAACAGAAAAAATACACTTTCTTTTTCTGATTATACATTCCATTCACAAAAGTTGCGTTTTTAGGAGACAAGTCTGCAAAGCGCTTTTACATTTTCCTACAGTTAGTAAATACAACCTTAGAGTACTACAGCTTAAGGAGCTACAACTATGGCGATATGCTTGTTTATAATTTTATTTCAAAAAAATAATTGAGAATCGGGGAGAAAGG
>JAQFYG010001174.1:0-20715 GCA_034694325.1 Entomobrya corticalis
TGTATATAGAATCTTTTCAGAATTTGCCTTTTTTGATTTCCATTGTTCTCATTACAAAGAAAAGGAAAAGGGATTAAGAAAGATTAAAAAAGTCTATGTTTGTCAGTGTCGACCCTTGTAGGTTTACCGCCATAAAGTGGGTTGAATTTAGGTATACATGAAACATGAGTCCAAGGGTCAAGAACAATCTTTTAGTTGATGTCTGCCTTGGTTTTGCCTTACATTTTCTATTTTAATTTGATTGGTAATAAGATATTGCATGCATTTAAAAAAATAAAGAAAAATTAAATTGTTCGCGTTTTTTGTGTTTTATGTCTCTTTCACTTTTAGCGAATATTAAGTAAAATCCTAATCACAAGGTCAAGCAGGGAATAGAGAGTGAAAAGTTTTCTTATAAAACAAAGGCAAGTTAAGTTTTATAAATGCCTATACATTATAATTTTCTAATGGTAAGAAATCGTTCTTATTAGAAGTAAGGATACATAGTAAATCTTAAAGTGTAAAGGTGGATTAAGCATGTCGTTTCTCTTGGCAATCTTGGTTTACTTCATGTTATCAACTTTTCTTAGCCCACTTCTGTGTTTCTAAAATACAAAAACAAGGGCTAAGGAAACAGACAAATAAAAATCCGACTGTCTGTCTTAACCTGTTTAAAGATTACTCATTCTACTCTGAATCAATTTTTTTAACCGTACTCTAGATAATACTCAAAGAGTAGAACATAGACATTTCTTGGTAGACTATAAACCATGAAAATTGTAATCTGTAATGATTACATGCATATAAGGATAAAAATATGTACATAATGATTAATGCGATGAAAACACAAAACTGGTGTAAACAAATAAGACAAACCAATGGCGAAACATAATGTTGACCCCAATGAAACCGCTCGAAATGTTTCTTAACGATTTACTAATAAAAAACTATTAAAGCATGGCTTTTTCAAACTCTCATTTAATCTGTATATATTCCGCCTGCAAAAATGGCGTTATTTTAATTACTTGGACAAGTGACAAATAGAAACACAATTTGATCGATTAATACGACAAAATTAGTGGAACCTAATATGTATATGTTATAGAATTTGAATACGTTTAACTTACCTACACGTTTTCTAAATGTAACAAGGCAATTTTGTATACTGACATAACTGCTGAAGTGCTGAACAATTTAATGTGTCTTTTGTTTGCTAAAACGAACTCATTTGAAAATGGGTTGAATGGTCTTGGAAACAGAATTCGTTTAAATAAAAAACTGTTATTGCTGTCAGTTCTTATATTTTTCTTTTGATCTTTTCAAGGAGGAGTCTGAACAATATATCTTTAATGCTATTTATTCACAATGTCATTATGATTATAATAACATTAAATAATTTTTGACATGTGTCAATTTGACTAAAATGATATACTACAACTACCAACCCCTGCGGACATATCTAATAGAAAATAATAATTACTACATATAAATACGTAAGCATAATGAGGTTTTATTATAGTGTTTTCTGTTTGATAACGGCGACAGTCTGGTTCTTTCATAGACGGTGACATATTATTGACGCAAGAGACTACGACACTGTTTAAGCAGATAAAATGTAATTGCCTGTATTTATCTCACACAGACATAAATACCTTTCACTTGATGATGCTGTAGCCAGCCACAATAATAATATGCATTTCCAATTTCCATTAGTGTGCAGGCTTTAGACCTCTACCACGAAAATTGTAAAGAACATTAACGGCTGCTGATGTGCTGGCAACGATACTTTGTACAAAGCACCTTTCATGAAACCTGGGTCTAATCCTTGGCACTGTAAATCTTTGGAGATGAAACAGAGCAAGGAATGAAACACGCCAACCGGACAGAAAACAGCAACGCAACCTTCTCCTAATTGAATGGGATAGGTTAGTTCCGGCAATTAAGAAACGAGCTGACAGGAACAAAGCTGCATTACTCGTCCCTATCGCCAGACCACTATGCAGACAACTCTGAATAGACTCCACATGAAAGGCTAGAGAAATCCCTATGTAACTATTCTTTGGGAGTGAAAGCATCTTAGTTTGCTTTCTCGCAGCTTTTGCTGTTGCACAACATAAATAAATTAAAATGAATGACGGTAGGCAAGGTAGTTTGCTTATTCATTCACTGCATTTCATTTATCCTGCCATTACTGTTATGATTTGGTTCGTTTCGAAACGGAAATTATTCTGAAATTTCAAAGGAAATTATAATATTACTACTTTGCAGCAACGACGGCGTGTATACTTTCCATGTTAGACGACAATAATTAAAGGATGCTTAGTTACATTATCATTAGTAATAATGCTAGTTTTTTGTATTGTTTTGCAACATTGCAAAGCATGCATTCCTATGTAGCCGTTGGAAATGTATAATTTCTTGTTTGCTGTAAGTTGGTTGCTTAATTGGCTTAAAATTTTTAACGGTTAAACATAAAGTTTTTTTGAATTTCTAAAACTCTCTAATTAATTAAATTGACTGAAAGTACTAATGAGTTTGTTCGCGTGCAACTTTTATCGCCATCAGTTAGTATCTTTGCATTTTTAAAAAAGAATGGAAACATGCGACGTGATAAAATAGTAAGCAACAATAAGAAGTGTCGTTTACACGAATATTCAAATATTTGCATTTAAAATGTATATAGGTACGTGCTTTAATGTTTGCAATTTTTATTAAAGCAGTATTTATTTTTTACTTTGTTGTCTTGAAAGTTTTATTAGGTTATTCTTGTGCTCATGCTCCAACTTTGCATAGATAATGTGAAAATAATTGTTAATTGGAGCGTTTAGTAAAAAAAATACCTTGACTCAGATATTAAATGAATAATTACAAACTACGTTAATTAAGCAGATCCATATTTATTATTACTGACGGCATGAATTAGCTCGATAAAGTGAAAAGCTTATGGGCTATTTCATATCTTTGCTGATTTTTTTCACAAGGAAAACCGTCTATTTCATCACACCTACTGCACAAAAAGTTTCATGGTCAGTTGCTATTATTTTCCATAAGTTTTATGCTAAGAGGCGATGCATGAGCTGGTTGCCCGCAAATTTACGACTGGAATATTAGTCAAGTTAAAAGCATGCAGACAATTTCGTTCAGCGGGTTTAAATTACCAAAAATAATTTATTCATGCACATAAAAAGAAATATTAAAAACCCAAAGGCTGTTATACTTTATCGTGCTCAGATCTTCCATCACCAAATTTTTCTAGAACGTAGTTATAACTGCTACAGAGCAACTGTGAGATAGAATTGCAGTGCCCCGTTTAAAGACTTTTTCATGACGCATGACCTTTGTGATTTATTCATTTGCATATTATTTTTATTTATGATATAAAGCAGCAACTGTGCTAGTCAGTAATGAAAAATTGGTTTAAACAATAGTAATTTTATTGCTGCTATTTTCAAAAAAATAGAAACCAAAACGCAGCCTATGAGTATGGCTGGTAGCTTAGTCAGAGAATTATTAATTTGATGATAGTGATACTTGAGATGAAAACTACTTTTCATTTTGAAAATTGGAATTCAGTCTTTTGAAACATAAATCGCATTCTAAATGTTAATTTGATATACGATAAATATTTGTCAATTTATGTTTTCTATGAATATGATAAAGATATGAGCGTCTTGGTATATTTAAAACAACATATAATAATGATAAGATTAATATCGAAAAGATTAAAAACCCACTTGCAACTTGCAAGGTTATATCATCTACCACTATTGCAGCAAAAACCTGAATCAATACAGCCAATCGTCTTCATCATTCAGTTTACTTGTCCGAGCAAAGCCTATTCAATAAGTTCAGAAAATACGATTCTGATTTTTAATGAAAATGGGTTCTTTTAGTTTTTGCAGCCATAGCGATGGAGAAGAGAAGCATACAGCGTACAATAATTGCCATAGTTTGTATTTATTGGTGAGTCCTTTCAGAACATCACGATGTCAAACAAAGAGAGTTTAACGCAAACCAAATTGCATTACTGCTGTCCAAACCCAAAACTTTGTTCTATCAGTTTGCCATCAATTTTCCCCTGGTTGTTGATACATGATGTAATATTACTTTATATAACAGATAGATAGGCAGTTTGTTCTCACTCATCCTCAGTTTGAATACTTTTTTCCAGCTATTCTCGTAAGTGTGAAAACTCGTGAAACATATGTGGACATAGGTCATGTAGCTTGGCCACTCTATGGTGGTAAATGGGTTTTAGAGTAGAGTGGACACCATGCACAAAGAACAGTCAGCCATTAAGTAAAGTCACAGATACAAAATACAAAAGCGAGTTTGTCGGTGTTTACCATGGTACTTATACTCCCATTATTATACTCATATTGCTATTCTCAAGCAACTCCTTATCAAACGAAGCTGCAAACAACTAAACAAGAAAGGGTTAAAAATGAGAGAAAAAGCGATAGAAAAATAAAAGATATTAAAAGCATCTGTAATACTGTGACAAGCCACCAACAAAAGCAACCAGCAGAGTCAGAATAATGGGAGTAGTAACTCTAAGAATATATACATCTACAGGGACAAGTAGTGTTGTGGTGCCATCCAGCCTAGAAAAGGGCGAGCCCTTAATGGATAGACATTAATTTGAAGAAGTCAGCAACAACGCATTATTGTGATGATGATAATAATAATGGGGGAATAAAAGGTATGATGCTTTCTCCTATAAAATCCTATGCCTTTCATTCCTATTTACAAGCAGTTTTTGGAGAAGGAGGGCAAGTGATAACTTTTGGCCACAAGCTGAGGAAAGACGATATTAAATTCTCCATAACACTTGTAACTACCCTTCCTTTTTATATTCTCTATCTCACTGTATCATATCCTCCTATTTCTTATTCTTCATGTAGTAAATGAAATAAATGTTACTGACATGGGCATCAACATGATGCCTGCTATAAAGCAATACACTACTGACTTTTCGAGCTAAAAAGCGGCGACAGAACAATCAAGCGTGATTCTTTTCCTGTTTTATTTGTTTTATTTTATATTCTACATCATGCATGCGTATTTTTACTTGCTTGTGTTTGTTGTAACATTTGAAAATCTTAATTTTAGTATTTCTCCTTCGCATGCTATAATATTTATATTTGTGGGTGGTTTGTTATGGGAAAGAGAAAAGTAGGTGGTAAGGCTGACGATGGAAGCTTTTTGGAATGGAGAGAAAAGTATATACGACGTCGTTCTTATGTTTGCTTTTATCAGCTTGGAAACCGCGTGGGTTTATTACGACCGGATCGATGAGTGAGTCAAGGAAGCCGTTTCTTAAAAAGCGGAGGCTATACTTGTAACATCTTGCTTGACATGGCATTAAAAAATCTCGACAGATACTTTTACTACTTGAATCCAGGCAAAGCTGAATATTAATGGCTTGCCTCTCTATTTGCAGTCATTTAATGACAATGACGTTGTTTTATCAGCACACATTAAATGATAATGTTCTTTCTGCGTCTCTTCTTCTCATCAGAGGAAAATGTCACTCCAGCGAAAGCATGCTATTATTTTTAAAAGCTAATGGATCCAATTGCTATTATGGCGAAGGAAAACCTTCAAGATATGGATTGAAGCTAAACAATTTGCCTGAACAAGACCAACAACAAAAACAACAGCAACAAACGCAAACCTCTACCACTGTCGTTACTTTTAATTTCTGTTTTTTTCTCTCGAGAGAAAGGTGTCTCGTAAAAATTAAGTGGCTTTAGTAAAGAGCTTTACTGGCTTTAGTGGTATTCACTACTTGATTTCATAAATAAAACCTTCAGCAGGAGTGGGACTCATTATTTAATGGGGCACCCAGAGAGCGTTGCGGTACTGAGAGGGTTAGTTTTAGTATCTTGAACGGTTCCCTCGTTCCTCTACTAAATCTAATATAAGATGAAATGTGTTATGCTGTTACAACATTTATAATGTTAATATGGCTACATTGTGAAAAGCTCAAAAGATGAATCTATACCTATTTTTGAATTTAATGAGGTTATTGTGATCAACGGAATACTATTTTTCATGTTACTGACGATCTAATACTTTCTACTGCTGCCGAACAAATAAAAAAAGGATTTTTGATCCGGTGTAATTTGAATAACTTAGGTCTAGTCATTTTTCTTTCCTTTTCTTTAAAAATTTATTCTAGGGAGCACACACACACAAATAACATTCACGGAAGCAGCAGAAGTAAAAATAGGCGAACGATTTACAGCACATCCAGAAAACTAGGCTTTTATTACATTTAAAAGAGATACTATCTACGAACATGTATTTTTTACTGTTTTGCCGCTGATACTACCACCACCACTGCTGCTCGTGCTACATTATTATTACATCTCACTTTCTAACTGAATTATCTATTTATGTACGTATGTGCATGTGTAAGTATATGCATGACAGTGGGAACAATAATAACAACAACAATGGCATTATGCTTTCTTTTCTTATTCTTTACTAGACATATTCCTTTCCTCCTTGAAGTTGATAGGGAGAAAAAGAGAAAGGAAATAAGGAAAAGGAAAGATCATGAAGAGGCATAAAATTTACTAAAAATTCTCATTTTCTACGCAGTTCACTTGATTCTCATGTCCCATTTTCCCATGCCTCTCTAGTAAACCCTTATCAGTACATTATGAAAGTTTTGGATGTGTACTTGTATCCATATTATTATGTGGAATCACTACTTTGTGTGCGTATATTCTATAGACGCGTTGTTGTTCATACAACGTATTTTACCACATACCAAGCAACCACTACTACATACACTTACTTATACATTCCATAACGGAAAAACAACGGACCTGCACTATTTCTATCTATTATAAACATTTATGTCATATATTTTGGTGTTGCCTTTTATTTTGCTTAATGTGCTATACATTCCACTGCCAAAATCTTATCACGATCGTTAAGAATAAAGCAGTAGGAGCTGCAATGGCAACAACAACAACGATATTTTCTTATGCCGACGAGGACGACAAATAACTGCAACTTATTCTCTTGTTTCTCTTTCTTCCCGCCTATTCAACTTTTAACAGAGACAAAAAGAAAGAAGAATGAAAAGTCAGACTATTATTATGGCTTCTTCACTCACGACTCACGACTATACTTTACAATAAAAAGAAAGGAAAAAATCAGGACGAAATGAACAAGGGTAGTGTTTGCAATAGTGAAGCATAAGCAAGACCCAGATTTTTTCTGACAAAACAAGTTTATACATTAAAAAGACCTAATCACCCCCTTGTCGATTGCATTAGTGGCTTTTCAATCTGTCTACTACAACCACTACCACAACAACTTCTACTGCATTACATTTTCAAAGACAAATCTAGGTCGATGACGCTGAGAAACTGAGGATTCTGTTATATGAATGCATTGTGTATTGTTGTATTTTTTCTACCTGAACATCAAAACATTTATTAACTAGCTAACTGCATCAACTTTTTTCAGTTAGTTAAATGCACACATTTTGTCGTGCTGCCTTTAGCGGCATAACATGATATAAAAAGTTGATTTTACCAGCAAAAAGTGTAGCAGTGTATTAAATAAAAAGACAGAATCAACATTGAACACAACAAGAGTTCAGTACACTGAGAGAAAAAGCACTGCTCTACAGCAACAAATACTACAGCTTTCTCCATATTAATTGCATTATATTTAGTGTAGTATCATACAAAAATACGACAAACAAAATACAAGTTCATATGCATACAGGCATGTAAGTGTGTACGTTTATGTATTATATGGTGCAATAAACTATATTATTTGCTGGAACTTTGCAAAGATAGAGACATTGAGAGAGAGAGATGAAGATGAGGCATGCAAGGAAGAGAGCATCGCCAGCAACAGCAACAATTTCTTCGGGCGAAATGCCAGGCTGGCGCCCGACATTCAGGCGCTTCAATAAAAAAAGTCTTTCTTTTCTCCTAGTAGCATCGCAACTCGGTTTGGTCTTCCCTTTTCTTTTGCTTAGCCTTCTTCTTCCCCTGTTTGTAACTAAACTAGAAAGACTGGACTTATGAACCAGTAACAGTAGCAACTTATTTTTCTAGGCCATTTTCTTCTCTATTTACTGCTTGTAACTGTCATGCATGTACATACACAAGCAAACTTGAAGTGACTAACAATGTATCACAAAACTAGGATGTAAGGGCGCGCTCCTCCTCTTCTATTCTCCGCTACTTCATCCGCTGGACTCATTTTCTATCTTTCTCTTACACTTACTTTTATATCTCTTTTTTTCTATTTCTTTTTCTCATCATATTATATCTGTAACTCTATATCCATTCACATCCACCACCATCCATTTCCCCATTCCCTGTCCCATTTTACAAACTTTCTCCCTTTTGATGCTGGACAGCGCATAGATTTGATATTGATACACAAATACAAATTCATATTTACTTTTTTGAAGAAGAAAACGCTCAAAGAGAAAAGGTATGGACCTATGCTGTCTGTCTCTGAGTGAGTGTGTCTTGTCAGTTGATATGTACATTTTCTTGTTTTCCAAGTAAATCCTACAGGGCCGTCTAAAAGTTCTGACTGACCACATGAATACATGTCATTGCTCATTTTAACGACAAATCCTTTGAGATGCAGCATAAATACACATAGCTTTGCACACATATGTACACACAATTGTACCCGCTCGCAGTCTTACACACTTTATTTGTTGCTAGTTGACTCGTTTGTTGTGGAATGCGTAAAATAAAGAGATAAAAGAAGGATACAAAGTTGGATTGACTATATATATTTATGGAGTAAATAGGCTAAAGTTGAATAAAGAGAACAAAGTGAAGTAAAAAATAAGAAGAGGAAATTGCTTGTGTTGCTACTCACTAGTTGGGTAAGTTGAAACAAGTAAAAAAGAGTAAGGGGCGAGTTGTTCGTCTTATAAAACTGGTAAAAGTATGACCAAGAAATTGTATCTTCTATATCTACTCGCTCTCCAAATCCAACTAACAACTGCTATCTTTTTTGCGTATATGTGGCATGCATTATGGATAATGTGTGTATAGGAAGAAACTGTAAAAGAACGAAAGAAAGAAAGAGAGACGTAAGGACTTCTGAGAAACATTTGCTGGCTCGTTGGCAAAAAGGGAAAAGAATGTGAATGTACCGTTACTAACTACTACTACGACTACTACTACTATACTGCGTGCTGCCACTCGTCGTATGGGACCTTACTGCAGATATCTGAATGTAAAAGGCACTTTCCTCTTTTTTATACTATTACTGTAGTCACTGCTACCAGTACTTGTACTATTTACTACTAGAAAATGCGTTAGAACCAGAAAAATCTATGTTTTATTGATGAGATGACATACTTAAAGAGGTAGATCGAGTGGTGGTGGTAACGGAGTTTTGTATGGTGGTATGTTCTTTATTGTACCTTCCAAAAAACCATGTATATGCATGGCCACATATGCATATGTGTTTTCTGGTTTGATGTTTGAAAGAGCTCTTATTGGACTTATCGTTAGTGAACCGGACTGGACTCCATTTCTATAGTATCAGTCCTCCGTTCTTGGCTCGCACATCAAATGTACGTAGCGGTAGTGTTGTATATAATATGGTGGTACTTTTTTAAAAGTATGGAGAAGACGCCCAGCCGAAAAGAATAGGACATGCTACATTTTGGCAGTTATCGTCATAAAAATACCGTAGGCTGCTATTACATACGAGCAGCAGCACTCAAGAAAGAAATATGTACCTATATATTTTTTTCATAAAATAATGTTTGGGTACGTGAATGTGTACACATGAGTTAGTTCTTGTTGTGTATTGATAGTTTATATTTTTTCCTTATGCATGCATAAATGCATGCATGAACGCACATACAGCACACTTATTCCCGATAACATCTTCAGTTGACAAAATGGAGAGAAATGTTTCCGAGTGGAGGTGGACTGTGTGGGTTGCTTTGTTGCGTGCGTTCTTTGTAAATACAGCACAACATTCAGTCTCTATTCATGAATGAGGATGCTTTTATGGATGATTTTCATGGAAATAAAAAGACAACTTTTTCAGTTGACTGATACTTCAAAAAGATACAACTCAAGTTTTGAGTCACTGAACATTTACAAGTGTAAAAAGAAATGTTTAGATCTACATTTTTTGTGTTGAATTACTATTTCCAAATGAAAAAGAAGTACCATTATGAAACATGTAGGATAAACGACTGCTTTTGCTGTTCAAATAAGCTCTTCAGTTTTGTCTAATCAATAAGATAGTGCAACATTTACTAGATTGGTCTGATCCAGCGGACTAAACAAAAATGTTAGGGAAAATCTCACCTTAATTTATTTATTAAATTGAAGTGGCCTTGGTTTTTTCGAAAAGAAAGTGCATGCATATTCTACTGTGACCGGTGAGTTGGAATCGCAGTTGTTATCCAGTTAATGGACAACTTGAGGAGCACCTGCGGCATCACTGCTGAAGTTTGTCCTTGGTGCATAAGCAAGATGTATGTATGTATGTATGTTAGAAGAGAATGCTTCACTTTTCTATTACGTAACATTTAAGCTGGTCTTTACAACTAGCATAAATTGATTTTACCTTCACGGGTGTATGTACAAAGACGGCTGGTACGCTTCTGCTGAAAGTAAAACATTCCAGTGTATGTGCAACGAGTTTAATGATTTGATCCTATAGGATTACATGGCTTATTCAAGTGGAAACATTCTTTTAGTAAAAAAGTCCGTACAGGAAGATCTCCCAGCAATAAATTTTTAAAGAATTAGACAATGCAAAGTTGAGGATAGCAAAGGTGGAATGCAATTGAGAATACAAGAGGTAAGGGTTGTTATGTGGGGAAGAAACTGCGACGAGAGTGAATGAACTTGATGGCTGTTGTAAGTTGTAAGAGTAATCATATCGCCATCATGATGATGAGTGGAATATACACCTTCACGCACACGTTACATAAATAAAAGGACGTGCTGAGCCGAGACTTGATCCCATCTAAAATCCAATAAAATCCCCATAATACCCTCAAACGGGGTTTGTTATACTTCGCTTTGAAAACTGCACACCCCATCCGAACTGCCCAAACAATCTCTGTACTTACAAGGCTCAGTTCTTATTACATACACAATATGTTGCTATAATCATAATGCAAGGTGAAGGGAAAAATTTATAAATACAATTTCCTCGGGTTTCTCTTTTAAATTGGATGTAAACACTGGACATAAAAATTTCATCAGCTAATGTCATCATCAATAATGAAAGCACTGATATTCCTATTTACCGATAGACCAGGTATCTTTTCCTTTCATGTCTAATCAAACTACAGAGCCCTTGATAATAAACCAAATTGATTATCTGACTGTAATTGGATGCATTGGTATGTCGAACCAAATGTTACAAACAATCGCAACTGTCATCATCAATGAATTCTCATAATATACATAAGATCATATAGGTAACCAACACTTTTTATTACAACTAAACTTGCTACAGAATTTTGTTTATTTCAAGTATACGACTCTCTTTTGCCTGAAAGGAGATTGACTTGCCACGAATTTCATAAATATTTCATATAGTGACACACATTTCAAATTCAAGTGACTCATCCACGACATTAGTTTGAGTGATACATATCAATGCATGTGGCTTAAATGCTTTTGCTTTTAGTTCGCCAGAACCACAATAAATATTCATGAGTACAGCACCTACATCAATCTTCTCTTTTTTCTAGATAAAGATAATCATAATATGAGTTGGTAATATTGTTGTGCATTACTACAACAATCCATACCTGAACAAAATAACAATGTAGACTACTCTACCCGCAGTTAGCTACTATAAAATTCTAATCTTGCTTCAGGTTTTTTTCTGTTGTTGTTGCTACCCCCGCACATACTCCTGTTTATGTAATAGTAAGTAGAAAAGAATCAAGTACATCTACAACAGATTGCTCTCCTGCCAATAAATCTAGTATATAAATGCGTGTTTGGATATATATTCTTCCGTACTGATTTTTGTCTCGCTAGAAAAAAATTTGAAGATTCAGCGTGATAGTGTGTACATATAGATGGTATGGAGTACATTTTTGTCTCTCATTCTCCGGTTTTTCTTTCGATCAAGGGCTTTCTCTTGGATCACATATCCTTTTATCTAACCAAAGAGCAAATTGTGATCATGAGTGATGCAAGGAATACTAAAAACGAAGAAATATATCTTTCGTGCATGACGCCATGAAGAAGAATCAAGAGGATCATGAGTCTTGTTATTAGTTATACTATACACGACCAAACGAGGCAGGACGACATCAACCAAGAAGACTCCTACAGAAGACGACAAGTACCACTATCAATTTCAACACCACCACCATCGCCGTTTCTACTAATACCACTGCAGTGGTGTTATCGTCGTCATCGTCTTCTACAATACCAGAGGTTTAGTTAAGTTCATTCCTTTTTCGTCCTTACCGTCCTTCTGTTTTTTTGACTGATAACATATGTAAAAGTACAAACGTGTGTACAAGTACACAATTCTTTTTCAAGTACCTTTCCGAAAAAAACACAGGTTGTGATGTAAATACATAGTCATTGAGTCGAGTTCTTCTACCTATGCTGAATATAAATCTTCAAGCTTATTGCTCAGCTTAAGCTTCCTTTTCGTTAAGCTAGATTTTTCTCTTTTCCGGTGCGAATGTATACACAAATTTAGCAGAGAGAAAGGGCGAAGGAATTGGTGTAGGTAGTATATGCATGCATCGTATATGCTGGCTTATTATTATTATTACTTATTTTTTATATGAACGACCAGACGCTCTTTTTTCTGTAATAATAAAGAACATGGATTTATCTCTCATGTATCACTTTGTTATACTTGCTTCCGCCGTGGTTCTATCTATGTGTGTGTCTGCACTACTGAAGGAATTCCGAATAATAACAATCATCATCATCATCAGCAGCAAACGCAAAGTGAGCATCCTATCCTCTCGCTCTGCTTGCCTTTCATAAAATACACTGAGAGAGAGCCTTCAAGTGGCTCACAAGATACGTGAGATGGTGAAAAAATTGTGGTTCCGCTTTCTCCCTTTATTCATGCTTCTATGAACGATGATGATGATGATGATATCAGTGTATCTCACTCGGAACTCAGACCACCTATTTTTCACTTACATATGATGAGTCTACAACATACAGTCATACTTTAGATGACTTACAGGTCTACTACTTTACTAACAAACCTGGGTATGTTTATTATTACACTGTTGGTGGTGTTGTGGTGGTGGTGGTGATGGTAGTATGAGGAAGAATCATAACTGGAAGTAGCAGAGAGGAAGTCAGTGATTCGTGAGTGAATTGCAACTAAAATAAGCTTCCTTCTGCCGCTCCTGCTGCAGTGATTGCTGATAATGGTAATGCTTTTTATTCTATGTACATACTGCGTGTAACCCATACCACTACTAACTAAAGTCATTATCACTACATTAGTATTATTATCACTTTCGTAATATCATCTTGTTCCCTGTCTCATTTTCGTTTCTTCCTTCTCTCCTTTTGTCATTCGTCACGTAAGCTGGATCAAACAGAACTCTTACAGAAAAAGCTGTTGTAATGCATAGCACTCATTACCACACCGTGTATGCGATGTCTACCAAGAGTACTTACAAGTACCAATAGCAAACAAAGTCGGGTTATTGAAAGTTTTTTGTGGTTTTTCTTGTTTATGTGGAAGAAGTAGAGAGTTGACAGGTTCTCTGAATAAGAAAATTGGGAAGCCATAATCATTGATAATATAAAATGTTGAGACGTAGAAAGCAAAAAAATACGGCAATGTTCTCTCTTATTTTGTTTTTTCCGTTGCGTTTACCAGTTATGTATAGATTTATTCTGTCATTCAGATTTATTCTGGTGAATATTTATTTTTTTCATGCGTGCATCCGCGTCCGTGCATTCACAGATGAATGCCTACCGTTTTAAATCCCATTGAAAATGATAAAGTATTGGATTCTGAATTTCTCCTTTTTCTTAGCTGAATGCAAGCAAGAAAACAAAAATAAACGAGATAGCGCACAGGAAACGCTTCTGATATTTGATATTATTATTGCATTGGGTTTTAAAAGTTGCTTCGCTTTTGCTATCTCAAACTTTTTTTTGCAAAAATCTTTTCTCCTGCATTTGATGTATACAAAAAATATTACGGAAAAAATCCATCTTATTATTTAAGTGAATCTGCCAAAACCGAGTCGGCGTGTTTGCAACGCAACAACGGAACAGGAGATAAAAAAGTAGGCCGACAACAGCGAAATAATGAAAAAATATTGAAAGGATGAATACTTGTTGTTGCTTTTTGCTAGTGGCGTTGTTACTGTTTGGAGTTTGGAAAGCATAAAAAATTTCAATTCTATTATGCACACTTCACTTACTTTCTCTCTCTTTTGCCATCTACTCTAAAAACGAATTGATTGAAATTTTATAAAAAAGATAGGTGGAGTGTGTAAGCAAAATAAAATAAAATATTGTAATAAACTAGTTACCCAAAGTCTCTCGGTGTATTTTTTATTATTAATAATACCAACAGCAAAAAATATTATTCAGTGGTACTATTATCGTGTGTCTGCATCTACACAGAGGCACTTAAAGAAGATTAAAACGGAGAGTCATAAAAATACTGATAACTTGGTTATTTCTAGCATATGAAATTTTTCACGAGGGAAATTTGTTACTACAAAAAAGCAAAACATGCTTAAGTTGAAAACCGCTTTTCCTCTTATCACTTCATCTCACTATTTAGTTAGCAAGTAGTTAGCTGATATTTTAAAAATACATATAGCATAGACTTAACTAGTATTACAACGTATTAAAGAAATACTAGAAAGTATTCAAAATTACTGCTTTTTTAGGAATTGGGGCAGCATGAACTTATCTCTTAGGAATAACTAACAATAAGTGCCTACATACTCTATCCGGTCCAGTTTACTAGGTACATTCCCTGATGCACACACGATGCAAAAACACTCGAAATTCTTGCACGATTTCTATTCCTGACTTGACTTGTAGCGCATTAAAAATAGTAGGTCATCATCATCATCCACGTCATTCTTCTTTTATACTTGACTTGTTACTAAAAAAGCAAATGATCCAGTAGTGAGTGATCAAATAATGGAGAAAGCCTGAAGGAATCAAAAAGTCAAGTCAAATTAGGTAGCTAAATAGGCTATTTACATTTTTCTTTGTTTTCTCTCTCTTTTCCTTCACTACCGTCCATTCATCCCATTTTTCCATTGTAAGTTAATATTTAGGTTAGATTTGGATAGAAGATCAGCTACTACAGCAGCGTGGGCAGCGGTCACAGCTTTTTTTATATTTCGTGTGTGTGGAAAACCAGATATCATGCCATACCATACGTGCTATCGCGCCTTTTTTCTCATGGTCCGTTTCCTTTCCTCCTTGCCTTGCCATTTCTTATATGAATACAGATATAATACATCCTATAATTTTCTTTTTTTCTACCAACCAAACCTCATGTTTTCACAATGAATTTTATAGAAATTCATTACAACTCTCAAACGTATTTCTACCACCACACACACACACACACACACGCCAATGTGGATTGGTAGTAAAAAGACTAAAATTTTGCCGGTGCTTATTACCCACATTCTTTTTCATCTGGATAGCAGAGTTTAAGAGAAGTAAACAGTGAGCTGCGGTAGTAGTAGAAGCTTAAGTGAGTTTTTGCATGACTCCGCAGTCCATACAAGTAATGTATCCATCCAGCAGTCTACCACCAACCAAACATCATGCAATCCTGGTGTACAAATATAACATACTTGATTTGTTGTGCAATATTACATGCGTTTCTTCTGTACAACTATAACAGCAACTATTAGTACTACTATTACCTTGCCGTGTGGACCAGCGGTTTTTTTTGGGTGAGTGTGTGTCTCGAGAAAGAAAGGGAGCTTAAGGGAAAGTACTGCGTACCTATGCGTACAATGTTGTGGCGAACAATGTCAAATTCATCTCGTCTACTACTTTCTTCTTGTGTTACATAGTATTGATATTGGTGGTATCATTGCTACCAGTACTGTTGCCATTATTGCGTTAGTGTCTAGTTGTAGATCTTCCTTCTCTTTTCCCTGCTCGTCCATCCACCCAACATCATTAATTATGAAGAGCTCGTAAAAATTTTAGGGTAGGCAATCAAAATCAAAGAACGGGGCACTCCAGATTTTGAGCCTCTTTCAAACTTTTTCTACCACAAAAACAAGTATATATACAATTTCTAGAATCCTTGGCAGAGTGAGCGTAGACGTATCTGCATCAAAGCTAAATGGGATAATGGAAAGTAATATAATGTAACCTTGCGGAAGGAAGGATGCTATCTCTGAAATGTACGTACTGGAAGCACGAAAGTGGAGGATTGAGGATTGTGTGCATAACAACTCTGCAAATTTATCATAATCAATTGCCCACTTTTTGTACTTTTTCTTGTTCATTTTCGATTTTGCTTTTGCTTTGAGCAAATCGATGGATGATTATTTTTCGCATTGGTGAAGCTGACCGATATGAAGTTCATAGGTTTTTATTTCCGTAATATTTCCAACCTTTGATATTTATTTTATTATGAAAAAAGTTTTTTTTCTTGAATTGTTTCTTTTTGTATAAATACATTGTCTACAACAGAATACCCTATGGTATGCACTATCTTTGAAATAACAGATTCTTTGAAGTTGTGCAACTTTCTTTGTTCAGAACGCAACGTCAGCCTGTTTCTAGATATCGGGTACAAATAAATGCTTTATGAGTAGTGAAGAAATACCAGTGCACGAATGGTTTTACAAAAGTACAAAAATAAATTAAATTTGCTCCCCATTAACAATTATTTCTTAACTTTATCGAATTCTGAATCAGAGCAAAGCACTATATATAACTATTACATTTTAGCACAATAGTGAATATATGTGCATTCTCTTTGTTGGCATTCTCAGACAACAGTTTTCATGTAAAGTTTAAGATTTAATTAAAAAACGTCATGTTTAATCAAGGAAGTGTGTGTTTAAAGCATTTAGTCGACTACTCCTCTACTCCATATCAAACGATACACAATGAATATCTTCCGAAGCAAAGACAGGATTTATGTTGTTCTCCATGTTACGTGACAAACTGAAAAGTTAAGTCGTTTTTAAAGTAGTTGATCATCAACCTGATCCTTTTCCATTATATGTGTTAGTATGTGTAAAGAAATAAAATGTATAAAAATTCTAATGAAAATTCTAATATTTTCTCTTGCTTTGAATTTCAATGAAAATGCTGTGGTTTATGGTCGCAAGAGTTAAAACTACAATATGAATTTTCTTTTTTAGTATAGATTCTAAAATTATATGCATCGTAGAAGAACAGTTTATCATTTTTAATAAGCGAGCATATTCACAAGCGAGCGAGTTTTATAATTATTAAGCCGTTGAGCGTGTATTCTGTCCCTAACTTCTTCAAAATAAAATGGAGAAATATGCGTTGAATTTACAGCTTAAGTAAGCCAATTCCCACCTGGGGAGTAAGTAATTAAGCAATGGAGAGAGGAAGAGATTTGGAGATAAAACTGTGGAAAAGATCCTTGGAAAAACTAAAACTTTGTTGTGAAACATTCTCCTTCCCTCGTTTCTCACATTTTCTTACTTTTCAAAATCACACATTAATTCCATCTAACAATATTAACAAATAAATACTCTATTTCTAGCACGGTTTCGATTTGAAGATATATTGTTAAGAGGATATGCATTATTTAAACAGTCTCTTTAAGAGGATGACGATGAGAAATCACTTTTTTCGGACTAAAAGGTACTTTTTACCGGGCATGTTTTGATATATCATTAACATCGGCATTAATTTATTAGCATATGGTAGCGTCATGTCATGACATCATCATCTTCATCCCAAAGTTATTGATGGTTAAAGTAGACGATTCCATGAAAATAAATGGCTACTGGGCCAAATAATCCAATACTCATCGTCATCTGGCTTCAAAGTTAATTAATGCAAAGATGTCAAACGCAGTGAGCCAGTAGTACAAAAGTAGGTACGAACAGTTCATGTACTTTTCAACAACAGAAAACTGAGTGCACGACTTATTTTGAAAATCGGGGTATTATGAGATGCCAATATAAATTAGGTAGTTTACTTTATGGAATATGTAGAAGCATCTTTGCGGACACGATTCTAGGAAATAGAATGCTCCCTTGAGAGTCCAGATAAAAAATACATACTTGACCCCCTTCTCCTTACCATCTGGTTTTCTTCGTATAAAGATGAGCATGTTGGTACAAAAAACTTGGATGAATTCATGCACATAAAGATCAACACTGTATGTTTTTGCACTTTCTGAGATTCTTTTTGTGTCCAAGTGACCTTTGTAATGCCAGAAGTACTACTGTGAGCAAAAGTAGCATGTGGAAGCCCTTCAGAAAGTAAATAGCGTCTTCCAGGGGCACCTTTTTAAAATGCAATTAGTGAGAAGATGGCAACGAGTGGCGTACAGAAAAAAGTAGCCAGCTTCTTGCATCCGACATTTTCCCCTTAAACCTTTTCAGGTATCAAGTGGTGGAAAAAATCACAACGGGAAAAAGTCTGTTCTCTTGCTTACTATTAAATTGTCATGAATCCTTACACCATCCATCTTTTTTCGTAGCAGCACACGCGTACACACTGCACGCATACGTGCTCATCGCTGAACATTATATTTGCAATTTATTACATGACTATATATGCATACACACGAAGTGAGACACACATCCAAAAATTTGCCCTTAGAATGGCTAATGCTCCACGAAATTAGACAGTGTTTTCAGAATCATCATTCCTTCCAAACTTTATACAAGACTTTTGTGCTCTGGTTATGCATAAAATATTTTGAGTAGTTATTCGGCTTCTTGAATGATCCCGCATTTTAGTACACTTGCAAGGGAAAATGAGGCTAAGGTTTTGACGGAGAGATTTTTTTGTTTTATTTGGATTTGTGTTTATTGCATTGGCGGAACAAGAGAAGAGAAGAGTTTATAAAGGACGAGATGATTGAGTAGCCTGCGGTATGCTTCCTTGCCATTTGGAACCTCTTTCAAACGTTTTGTTTTGAAGGATACGCCGGACAACTACACACTTAGGTACGCTGCGCTGGTACAGTACAAGCAAGGAAACTTACATATAAATACTTAACTTTAGGAAGTTGATGTTGTTTTCTCGCCCGATTGGCAAAACTAGCAGCTGTGGTGGAAACTAGCTACTCTATGAAGGAATTTCATTGCCATTTCTTTCTCTTGTCTGTCACGTTGACGTAGCATTACTATAACAATAACTTCTTTATCTCGCTGCTGCTTGCTTCAGCAATAGCTGACGCTGACGGCTCATGTGTAAAACTGAGTGACTTATTTATTTGTTTATTTATTTATAAATGATCATAAGTATATTATACTTTTACCATTTCAAAGCTCGTGTACAGCGGATTGGATGAAAATATTGCTGATATTGTTATAACATGGTTAAACAAAATGCAGTTTGGATTTCGGAACATATTCTATTCTTGCTTCTTTAGGTTTGGATTAAGTTTATAAGCTAACAATAGGATCTCGAACAATATTGCTGGGGCATTTCGAACAAAATCTTGAATTTGATGCTATTTGTATTCACCATTATTTTCCAACAAAATCAATTGCTTTCACATTGACTGCTATCCTTGCTGACCAGAGTACTACGTGTGTGGTCGTATGTGTTGTATGGGTCGGGGAACATGCTGTTAGTGTTAGAACGCTAAAACTAATATTAGTGTTTTTTTCCTGAAAACTTGGAATTGTAAATTAAAGAAGATAATATAGTAGGTATACATCTTATGGTTAGTTGCATGCGGTGCTGTTATGGATGTAGCAATTTGTAAAGGACAAAATAATGCGGCTGTGAGAAACAAAACGAGGAAATAATGGGGCCAACTAAAAATTTATCCTGAACTCTGGCTTAAGAATAAAGCAATGTGATACATTATTATGTAGATGAATATATTCATCGTAGTTATACGATTAGTTTGTTTGTCTGTCCGTCACATAATTTTTTTATTTCATATTTTGATGGTAGGGTAAAATCGGTCAACTTTTTACGAAGGATCATCGGTCAATTTCAATTCGTACCATCAGGAGCTCTGGGTGTCAAAATGGATGCATCAATTCATCTACGTATTTTCCTCATACTTGACATGACTAGTTATTATTATTATTACTACTATTATTATTATTATTATTACAACACACCTACAGAGAAATAATATTAGTATGGTGGTTGTTAGCTGTTACAAGAGGACCATCACATCTCTCAGCCACTACCATAATCATCATCATCAATGTACTACATGAACAATCATAGAGATTGTATGGCATTGTCGGACGTTTGGAGAACCATCTCTTCCACAAACCTTTGACATGTTCATGAATTATTCAAAACATCTCTTGAGAGCTGCTCCTGCTGATGTTGGTGGGGCTTTTTCTGCTCCTGGTGTTTGCGAAATTAAGTAGTTATATAGGTAAAGCCACTCTCCTGAGCTAGTGTACTCCCCATCAAAAAAAGTCTGAAACTCTCTGGAATTACTATTGAGCAATATCGGGCTTTATATTTAGTTGATAAACAGAGAACATAAAATATACACTTACATAATGTAAGAGTTGCAGAGCGCCATTTCATAATATTATATAATGTTTGT